>JBBPBX010039397.1:19333-29911 GCA_038048925.1 Garcialebias charrua
TGGCGGCTTGCCCTGCATACATCCACGTAACAAATCGGTACATATGTGTTTGGTAACTTAGGTAGTAAGTAGCACTTTGAGATTTTTGTTAATGAAAAGTGAGTTATAAATTAAATTCATTATTATTAGTAGTAGTAGTAGTATTTGGATCTGGAACAAGGTTGACAAATCACATATTTATTGACCAAAGTTTAGGCCATGTCAGCAAAGATGCTAACAAGTTTCCCTATATATTTCCCTTCAATTTTGACATTTAGTTGGCATCAGTGTTAATTTTGACAGCTATTTTTAATTTAGTTTTAGTCTTAGTCATGTGACTAAAACATCATTTAGTTTTAGTCATTACTTAGTCATCAGAATTTTTTTTGTTTTAGTCTAATTTTAGTTGACAAATCAATGAAAACATTTAGTCGACTAAATCTACAGTCAATTAAGTCGACTAAGTTATACATAGTAAAAACTTTTCATCAATTCTCTGTAGTTACTAAAACAAAACAATGTTTTAACCATAATATTAATATTAATATGCAATACATACAACAACAAATAAAACTTTTTTCAAACATTATTTGTCTAACCTTGCTTTTAACAGTAAAACTACAAGCAGTACTTGAATCCAGTGTTAATTTTGACAGCTATTTTTAATTTAGTTTTAGTCTTAGTCATGTGACTAAAACATCATTTAGTTTTAGTCATTACTTAGTCATCAGAATTTTTTAGTTTTAGTCTAATTTTAGTCGACAAATCAATGAAAACATTTAGTCGACGAAAATAATTAGTCGACAATTAGTCGACAAAATTAACACTGGTTGGCATAAAGCCAGAGTTGGTTTTGACTTTTACAGTAGAAAATCAAACACGTACAGTCAAAGAGCTAGCAAAAGGAAAAACACAAAAATTAGAAGAAAGCATGACAAAAGCAAATATTTTGTCTTGGAATTCCAGACTTTGCGTTAGATTTTAAAGCCCTTCTTCGTTTTTGAAGGATGGCTTAATTTTTGCATGATTTCTGTGGCTCAGATGAGGGAACAAATGAAAGTGGCCTTTAGAGCTGGGCTTGGTGAACCAATTAAAGATTTCAAGAAAAGTTAAAGAGAATCGATAGAAGCTCTGGGTGTTTAGGAGCATTTTAGAAGCAAATTAATTTACGTGTGATACTCCAAAACAGAAAAATAAGGGTTTGTTCATTAAACTGCAGACAGGACAATCATTTACGCAGATGACACCTGCTTTTATATGAAGGAACATTCCAGTATTTTTTTCTTTCTTAATAAAACCATACATGGACAGTGCACAAAGTTTTGTTTAGAAAGATAAGTTCTCATATTAAAAAGATCTTGGCGTGAAAAAAAAATTTGTGTTAAAAGACTGTCCTGGATGGAAGCAAATCCTGTTCTTTTCCTCTAATTGGATGGCTCTTTGGACAATTTAAACTGACAACTTCCTTTTCGGCAAACACTGTTTTAACAGAAAATTTGCAACCTACAATTTAACCTGCAAACAAGTCTAGTAGTTATTGAACAAAGCAATGTCAGCTGGTCATAAAAAAGGGACATTACCATTGGTGCAATGCATGAAGTGACTTTACAAAATTTAATAGTGAATGACATCTGCCTTCTGTAACCTTATTATTTGATAAATAAAGCTCTAATAGTGTGAGTCATGGCAGCTAATCAAGCAAAAAAGTTTTTTTAAGACTAAATAAATAACAATGGTAGTCATTCCAAAATAAATCAGTTTTCTTTCCATTTCAGGGCAGTGTGAGATTGCTGCAGAAGAAAAATCCATCGCAGGAGGTCTACAGCCAAACCTTGAACTGTCTCCAGATGATCTCTCCAGCCCCAATCCAGAGCAAGACGCCCCACTGCTGCAGGCCCAGCAGAAGTCCCCATCCAGGACTGAAAAAGAAGCCTCGCGTCCCAGATCTGATAGTGAAATGGCAAAAATACACACAGAAATAAGTGAAACTGGACCCGTGACAGAAGGAGTGGACATTCAGATCTCTTCGTTGAGGAAAAACAGAGATCGATCAGAGGAGGGGAAGATACCAGAGAAAGACTCTGAGCTGGAGAGAACAGAGGAGATGGAGTTTGTGAATAAAGATACTGAGGACAGGGAGACAGCCGATGAAGGGTTGCCACCTTCAAATGGGAGTGGAGATGAAAGTGAGGAGGGAAGTGAGGGGAAAAAAGAGCCCTCGGTTGCCAACAACTCACTGGAGACCCTAAAACATGACCAAGATGAGTTCATTGACATCCCAGAGTCTCCAGGGCAGGTGAGCTGTGCAAACCTAAGAGTCATGTTGTGACATTTACGAGTCTTCATAAAGAGTGTTTTTTATAAAAAGTAGTGAACTATGTTTGAATTATTCACATATTCTGGTCAGAAGTCCATCCTTTCTTGTATCATGTTTCAGCCTGATCCGGTGGAAGAGGCATACTGTTCTGATGAGATCGAGGTGGTTCTGGTTGATACTTCCAGTCCCGGTCCTACGTCTGCCTTCCTGGACGACAGCGACACGGTCAAGATCATAATTACAATGAGCTGCGACCCTCAGACAGCTGCTCAGCTGGAGGAGAGAGTCAAGCAGAGCCTTCTGGAGAACGCACAGGTCAGATGGAAAAACCTTTGAACTGTTGTTTTCAGTATCTCGTGGTAAGTTTGTGTGACGCTGCAAAAACTGCAGCAAAACACATTTAACATGAGAAATAGTATTTTCTGCAAACGTGCAGTGCAAACGCTGAGTGCTGCAAGACTTTACTGACATTTGTTGAAGAATGATCCATTAACTGAACTGACAAAATTAAGAAAACAAGCAGAACAGAAGCTGTCATGTCAGGGGACAGAGGGAGAAGAGGAAAGTGAAGAACGTAGGACTGAGGGTTGCAACTCTAACTGTGGGAACAATGACATGCAAAGGTAGAGAGCTGGCTGACATGATGCAGAGAAGGAAGGTAGATGTTTTATGTGGCCAAGAGACCAAGAGGAAGAGCAGCGAGGCTCACAGCACTGGAGCAGGGTTCAAACTGTTTTACCATGGTGTGGATAGAAAAAGAAATGGTGGTCCTGAAGGAGGAGTTGGCAAAGAATGTTGTAGATATGAAAAGAATGTCAGATAGGGTGATGTGCCTGAAGGTAAAAGTAGAAGGTCACATGCTAAACATTGTCCGTGGTTAATGCTCCACAGGTTGGATGTGATGGGAAGGAGAAAGCTACATTTAGGAAAGATCTGGATGAAGTGATAGAAAGTAAGGGAGGAAAGAGTGGTGATTGGAGCAGACCTGAATGGACATGTTGGAGAAGGAAACAGATGGGATGAGGAAGTGATGGGTAGGTTTGATGTCAAGGAAAGAAACCAGGAAGGACAGAGATGGTGGTGGATTTTGTCAAGAGAATGGAAATGACTGTAGTCAACACATATTTCCAAAAGCGGGAGGAACATAGAGTGGCCTATAAGAGTGGAGGAAGGAGTACGCAGGCCGTCTACATTCTGTGTAGAAGAGGAAACCTGAGGGAGAATGGAGACTGTAAGGTTGTGGCAGGGGAGAGCGTGGCCAGACAGCATCGGATGGTTGTGTGTAGAATGACTGTTGTTATGAAGAAGAGAAAAAGGGTAAAATCAGAGAAGAAGACCAAATGGTGGAAGCTAAAGAAGGAAGAATGTTGTGAGAAATTCAGAGACGAGCTGTTAAAGTCTCTGGGTGGAAAGAAAGAACTTCTAGATGACTGGGCTACTACAGCAACAGTAATTAGAGAGACAGGTAGGAAGGTACTTGGTGTGTCATCTGGACAGAGAATGGATGATAAGGAAACCTGGTGGTGGAATAGTGAAGTGCAGGACGCCGTTCAAAGAAAGAGATTAGCCAAGAAGAAATATGACAGTGAGAGGACTGAAGAGAGGAGACAGGAATATAAAGAGATGGGACATAGAGTAAAGAGGGAAGTAGCCAAGGCAAAGCAGAGGGCGTACAATGAGTTGTTGGAGACTGGACACTAAACAGGGTGAGAACTTGTACCAATTGGCGAGACAGAGGGATCAGGCTGAAAAGGATGGGTAGCAGGTTAGGCTTGTTAAAGATAAGAATGGTAATGAGCTCACAAGTGAGGAGAGTGTGACGAGAAGATGGAAGGATTACTTTGAGGAGCTAATGAATGAAGAGAATGAAAGAGAAAGAAGAGTGGAAGTCATAGAATTTGTGGACCAGGAAGTGGGAAAGATTAGTGAGGGTGAAGTCTGGAAAGCTCTGAAAAGAATGAAGAAGGGGAAGGCAGTAGGACCTGATGACATACCAGTGGAGGTTTGGAAATGTCTTGGAGAGATGGCAGTGAGGTTTTTGACTCAAATATTTAATGGAATCAAAAAAGGCGTTCAATACAGGATCAACTGGACTTTATTGAAGTTTTTTATTGGACTTTATAAATAAAGTCCAGTTGATCTTGTATTGAACGCCTTTTTTGATTTCATCATGTCCTGGACGACTGAGAATCTTCACCAGCATATTTAATGGAATATTTGAGGGTGAGAAAATGCCTGAAGAATGGAGAAGAAGTGTGCTGGTGCCCATTTTTAAGAACAAGGGTGATGTACAGAGTTGTAGCAACTACAGGGGAATTAAGTTGATGAGCCACACGATGAAGATCTGGGAGAGAGTTGTGGAAGCAAGACTTAGACAAGAGGTGACTATCTGTGAGCAGCAGTATGGTTTCATGCCAAGAAAGAGCACCACAGATGCCATCTTTGCTTTGAGGATGTTGATAGAGAAGTACAGAGAGGGTCAGAAAGAACTCCATTGTGTGTTTGTGGATTTAGAAAAAGCATATGACAGGGTGCCAAGAGAGGAGGTGTGGTATTGCATGAGGAAATCTGGAGTGGCAGAAAAGTATGTTAGACTGGTACAGGACATGTATGAAGACAGCAGGACAGTGGTGAGATGTGCTGTAGGAGTGACAGATAGCTTCAAGGTGGAGGTGGGATTGCATCAAGGATCGGCTCTGAGCCCCTTCTTGTTTGCTCTGGTGATGGACCGACTAACAGATGAGGTCAGGCAGGAATCCCCATGGACTATGATGTTTGCAGATGACATTGTGATCTGTGGTGAGAACAGGGAACAGGCGGAAGAGAACTTGGAGAGGTGGAGGTATGCACTTGAAAGACGAGGAAAGAAAGTCAGCCATAGTAAGACAGAGTACATGTGTGTGAATGAGAGGGAGACAGGTGGAACAGTGAGGCTACAAGGAGCAGAGGTCACAAAGGGGCAGGACTTCAAGTACTTGGGGTCCACTGTCCAGAAAAATGGGGAATGTAGGAAAGAAGTGAAAAAGAGAGTCCAGGTAGGATGGAGTGGATAGAGAAAAGTTTCAGGAGTGATTTGTGACAAAAAGGTGTCAGCAAAGGTCAAAGGAAAAGTTTACAAGACAGTGGTGAGACCAGCTATATTGTATGGTCTGGAGACAGTGTCATTGACAAAAAGACAGGAGAAAGAACTGGAAGTGGCAGAAATGAAGATGCTGAGGTTCTCCTTAGGAGTGACAAGGATGGATAAGATTAGGAATGAGATCATCAGAGGTACAGCACATGTTGAACAACTGGGAGATAAAGTTAGGAGGCCAGACTGAGATGGTTTGGACATGTCCAGAGGAGGGACAGTGGGTATATTGGTAGAAGGATGTTAGAAATGCAGCTGCCAGGAAAAAGATAAAGAGGAGATATATGGATGCAGTTAGAGAGGACATTGAGGTAGTCGGAGTGAGGACAGAGGATGCAGAGGACAGAGTAAGATGGAGGAGGATGACTCGCTGTGGTGATCCCTGAAGAGGGAAAAGCTGAAAGAAGAAGATGAAGAAGTTAAAATGAGCAAAACAGGAGCTAAATGTTCAATTCGCAAACCCTAATCTATCAGCTAAATTAGTAAAAATTGTAGATATTTGGCTACATTTGCAAAAATTAAAAGCTAAAATTAGCAAAACAGAAGTGATAAAATGTTGCAAAACTGTATCTAAAAGTGAGCAAACCCATAGCTAAAAGCTAAAATAAGCAAAGCAATAGCTGAAAGCTATAATGATCAAGGCAGTAAAGTAAAAACAAGTGAAGACAGTGGTTAAAAACTGAATGTAAATAGGTTTTCAAAAAATTTGCAAAACAACTTAAAGCAAAAATGAATAAACAGTAGCTATATGCTACAATTAGAAAGAATCAGTAGTTAAAAGTAGCTAAATCATAGTTAAGAGCTAAATGTATCTAAACGATAGCTAAAAGCTATAGTTTGCAAGGCAGCATGCAAAAGCTGAAAAAGGAGAGTACGAAAAGAACAGCAGAGCATGTATGCTGAAGTAACTTTCATTAAACAATGAATTGAATGACAATTTGAAGAAATTGAATGTACAGTATCTCAGTTTTTTAAACAAATTTTAAAATAAAGTTAAATATATTAAAAGGAGTAAAAGGTACAAACACTAAAAGTCGTTGCAAGTTATTCCCAATCAAATCATAAATACTGATATTTAAATGTTTAAAATAGCACAAAGTATGCCGAAGCATCTAAATTGTAAGTAGAAGAAATTATAAACAGGAAAACAATAATATTATTTGATTACTGTAGTTTTATTAATAACTGATTAGTTTTGCTTAGCTTAAAACAGTTTATAGTTAATTTTAACTAAGTTATAGCTTTTTTATGTTTGCTTTGGTTGGTCATATGGTTGCCATATTAAATGTGATCGACTCCAAAAACCTAATCTGAGGTTAACATACATCAAATTATTATTTTTTTTCCCGATAATTTCCTTAAAAATCAGTTCAGGGATTCATAAACTATTTTGCTAACATTACACACAGGACACACATTGAAAAAAGAAAATAAGATTATAACTCTTTAGTTTTCAGACGTGGGTGATAAAAATGAGCAGCATTACTGCTGTCGCTAAATATCTAATCTCATCATGTTTCTACCCTTACTTTTTGTCTGATGAGAGATCAGCTATACTTTGAGTTGAGATTTTATTTTTTTGCAGTGAATAAGCAAAAAAAAAAAAAACACAACAACAACAACAACAACACATACCTGTATTACTTACTTCGACTTAGATCCTCCCGCGCTCAAGAGCGTATTGGCCGGCAAGCTGTTTCCATTGATCTCTATCCTTGGCGATCACGTCCACCATACTCGGGTCGAAGCCTTGTACTTTGAGATCTTTCTAAAAGGATCGTCTCCACGTCAGTTTGGGTCTGCCTTTCTTTCTGTTTCCTTGCGGTTTCCAGTTGAAGGCAATCTTTGGTAGTTTATGTGCTTCCATTCTCAGTACATGTCCCGCAAACTTGAGCTTCCTTAGCTTGATTGTTTGGCTCATGGGTATGGTATGTGTCCTGCAATAGATTTCTGCGTTTGTAATCCGATCTAGGTATGTAATCTTCAGTATCTTTCGCAGGCACCTTTGTTGGAATGCATCCAATTTCTTGGCCATCTTTTCTGACATCTTCCATGTCATTGGTATACAAGGCTGTGGGGATAATTACTGCTTGCAGTCTGACCTTAAGATTTGTGGATATGGATTTACTTGCCCATATTGATTGCATTCTTCTGAATGTTGACGCTGCCTTACCGATGCGGGTGGTAATATCTGCATCTACGTTGCCATCATCAGTTATGACACTTCCAAGGTAGACAAATGTCTGTACCTTCTCGACCGATGATTGATCCATTGTTATCTGTATGTTTGGTTCTGTGTGCTCAACCTGCATAACCTTTGTTTTCCCTACGTTTATTTTCAAACCAATCCTTTTAGCATTTTCTTGTAGGGCATACCTGTATTAGAACCCTTAAAATGCATCCTGTATGTCTCAAAATTTAAAAAGTGAGGCGTTTAATTTAAAGGTTTGTGTAACACATCTGTGTGCGTATCCTTCAAGGCTCAGAAGGATGCGGGGGAATGTCACATCAAGATCCCTGTCATCACCTTCGACTCCCCTGAGGAGGAGAGGCAGAAGCAGGAGGAGGGAGAGGAAGAGAGTGGATCGGAGAAGGAGGACGCCAAACCCAAACATCAGCAGACCACAGACCTAGGTGAAAAGTTTCACCTGTGTAGAGAAACGAGCAGTCCTGAGTCCTCCACGCTGATGGAGCACCCAGATCCTCAACAGGAGCACCATGGACTACAGACTGACAGCACACTGAGTCCACAGCTGACCAATGACAACAGTTCATCCGGCATTGATGTCGGCTCTCACCCTGATGATACGGACCCTCTGGATCTGAACGTAGATTCGCAAGGCTTCCTGCGTCTGCCACCAATCGTGGGCCGCTACGGATCTGGTGGAAGGACTCACATCCGAGGACTAAGCATGGACAGCGGTAAAGATCTACTTTCAGAGCGATCGCATAACATGGTATGTTTAGATTCGTTTCCATTCCTGCTTCCATGTTTGTTCTTGTAAATACAGTCATGTGTGAAATGCACTCACAAATTATTTATTTATTTATTACATTTTATCAGACCACTATGACCAATTCCAAATCGGATCTGGAGGCCAAAGAGGGACAGATGCCCAATGAATCCAATTTCTTGGAGTTTGTTTCGTTGTTGGGGTCCCTCAGTATGAGAGGGGGAGGTGGCAGCACACAGGAAGAGGAGCAGAAAGGCGGCAGAGAAAAAATGGATGCAGAAGAGGAAGGTTGATCCATCTTCTTTATCTAAACATATACGTACAGAGATTGAGCTGCAGACGTTTGCATGACTAAAGTGTCAGCTTTGGTTTATTATTACGGTGACAGCGTTTCTTTTGGTGTTTGACCAATAAGGCTTACAGTATAACAGAAAAATCCTTTTGTTGACCATTATTGCTAAGATCGTACAGTTTAATAAACCCTAATGATTAATTTGTTATAAAAGATTTAAAATACAAATAAAAAACATACTATAAGAAGTAAAATATTAAATAACAATAAAACACATAAAATCAAATGATCATGTTGTAATAAGCACCATTTTGTCAAGATAACCTGTTTGATGTCATAGTAAGTATATTTAATAATTGACAGTACAGTCAAGGTCAAAGATTATATCTTTTACCTCAACAGATAGTTCATGTCCTCTAAGTCCTCTAAATCCAGAATGAAGAAAATATAATTATTTACTTACCCTGAGCCATGTATTGTACACTTTGATCAAATCATAACAAATTCTTACGGTTTTATTTTTCTATCCTAATTACTGAGGCTGTAGTTTGGGTGCTAGTTCATCTTTAAATTTTATTTATCTCTCTCCAGTGAAGGTGACCAGACTTTTACATAATGTCAAATTAAGTTTAATATATATTTTATACAGTGGTAAAATGATTCTTGGTCAATAGAAGTAAAAAAAATATTTGATCATACCTAATGTGCCGTTTATCTTGGTAATACATTTAAAGACTCACAATCTGTCTGTAACCATAAAATTTATTTCTTTTCCCTCAATGTTTCTAGTACAATTACATTTATATATTAATTATAACATGAATTTATTTTTCATACAACAATTTACATTTGGCTTAATTAAAACCCAATTACCACCCATTTGATCATGATATTAGATTATCAATGTCGTCTTGTATTCGTTGAGGATGAACCCAAAACAATATTGGATGGTACAATTAAGTATAATTCATATGGATTTTATTGTCAGTAGATTTTATGCTGGGAAGTTCATTAGTCAGAAGTGTTAAAAAATTAAATTAAATTAAAAAAAGCTCATACACCTCTGATGTACTCCACTATTAACATTTAACCAACTCAACTGTGCTATCACAACATTAATACTTCAAATTATTATGGTGCTTTTAGTTATGTTAGACCATATCTAAATAGAATTAAGGTAAAATAAAGATTGTTATCATATTAAACTAAAGTTTCGTTTTTTTCCCATTAGTCATTTCCAATGTTTGGCATAAATACAGCTGATAAGGCATCAGTGTTTGGAAAAAAATCTATAATAAATCCTGGAAACATTATCTCTTGAATAAGAAGTTAATGGTCTTCAATATTAGTTCCACATCTTATTCAATAAGAAGAAAAAAACTTGCATTTCTGTTTATATTAAATAAAAACAAAGTGCTATATTTTTTAGTATTGGTACTTTGAAAATCACATCACTACTGTATGTCCACAAATTCTCATTCAGATTGTGGTTGTAAGTTACAAAAGAAATGGTCAACATGGAAGAACTGATACTTTGTTCTGGTAAAGTAGGTATTAATAAATACCAAAGTTCAGCTTTTTAAAAATCCCGTTTTTGATCCTGTAGCTTGTTGTGAAACCAAAATAGCAAGTAAAACACTCCGTAAAGTTGTGTCGTTTCCTTTCAGCCGACAGCTCAAAAGAAGTATGTCTGTTTTGTCTGTGTTCAGAAAATCAGAGTGACATCCCCAGGGCAGATGCAACAATATCAGATACGAACACTGAGAACAAATCAGAGCGACCCACACCACCCACCAGCCTCCCAACAAACACATTACAGGCCATCCCACCCACTCACATCCCAATAGTCTCTCCTGACAGGTAAATGTCTGCAAAAATCATTATTGTGTGTAAAAATATGCTGTTA
>JBBPBX010039399.1:0-29910 GCA_038048925.1 Garcialebias charrua
TGTTGAAGTATTCAAGATTAAGTATACATCAAAAACTTTTTATTTGTTGTTTGTATACTACTTCCGCTCTCGGCAAAGCAAGTCGCATATCTTTTTGCTCCTACCCTCCTTAAGTTTTCCTCCTCCCTGCTTGCTTTTTGTCTCGTCTGTGACTCTTCAGCGCTCACTCGAACCAATTTGCGATGGATTTAATAAATTGGGCTGTTTCCTCTATAGATAAGATTTTTTCCACGAAGCGGACCGGGCCAGGAGAAGCAGTCTGCCCCTCTGACACGCACGCTGTCGGATACATGATGGACTCGTGGGGACAGTGGCAACCTATGTGTCTGACCGTCTTGTCTGTCGAAGACGTGGAAGATTTGTGGATTATTGGGATATTGGTGGCAGCTGCTCTGTTTTTTGGCGTCAGCGGAGCTGTCTGCTACTGGAAGCTCAGGAAGACTTCGGCGGCTATCAGCGCGCTGGCCAAACTTCCTGATCAGCAAGATTCTCTGATCCGGGCTGTGAGCTCCTCATCCCAGCTGTTGTACGAACTGAATCGCACGATGGGAGCGGCGGTAGACCACCGCGGACCTGCGGTGCGCTTTGGAACTCGTTTACAGCCGCCCGGCCTCAATCAGGGCACAGATGGGGGTTCGTAGCTCGGAACCTCATATGATTCGGCGATTTTGGACCTGAACAGCACCTGGACTTGGAAGGCTGCAGTCAAAAAGAACACTGTGGCCTGGATTGAAGATAAACAAAAGAACTATCTAATCTGGTTTCTGCACACGACCTTGAAAAGAAGGCTGTCTGGAAACTATTCTCCTGGAGTCGTAGAGCTGAAGAGACCTTGCTGACCTCCCCCCCCCCCAGAGATCTCTGTGTGTGCGCTCGGATAGCGCCAAGCTGAACAACTGCTGAACTGTGCTTATCTGAATGTTACTCACAGACTCTTTGATCTCCTTGCATGTCGTCAAACTGCAACAATGTCTTGTCTGGTTGTGCTTAATGCTGATAGAGTTTTTGGGACTTTATCATAGAGCAGGGGTGTTCAGACTTTTTCAGCATGTGAGCTACTTTTGAAATGATCAAGTCAAAGTGGTCTACCTACTATAAGGACCCGTTTACAGAAAAACAACCTGTGGAAACATTAGGGATTTTTCAAAGTTTATTGGGGGTAATAAACAAAACATAAGCTGGTTTACATGAAAAATGCTGTAGTTTTCATGTCAGTCGGGTTGCCAGATAAGAAATTATGAACTATAGTACTGTGGCTTTAAAATGATAGTATTTTGACCTAAACTGTTGTGTTTGCTGAGTAAAGATGTTCTAAGATTCAATTCAATTCAGTTTATTTATATAGCGTCAATTCACAAAAGAAGTAATCACAGGGCACTGAACAGAAACATTTATACAAAATAATAATTTAACAGAAACATTCATAGATAAAATAATAATTTAACACTATTTGTTTGAGGAGCAGACTGCTTTGAATTTAACTCTATTGCAGAACTCTCATCTTGAGCAAGATGAAGTTTGTGTTGTGAAGTTTGTGTTGTGTTTCTTGAACATGTGCTCCGAAAAGGAGGTGGTAAATAAGGCATTTTTTTTTATCTGGCAACCCTGGGCTCAGCTGTATTCATTGTGTATGCAACGACTGCGTGATCACAGTTACGTCCAAACTGGTGAATAGCGTCTCTTTGGACCCTGGATTTTTATTAGTTTTGCTCATGCATGCTGAAAAGGGGTGAGTAGCAGAAAAGCACTCAGCTCTCTGACATTATTTAAATCTGTTGTTAGTGCAGAGAAACTTTGGACTGCAGCCGTTTGTATGTGCAACATCACACACAGATAATTCACACCTTCGGGGGTAGGGGAGCGGGGATGGGGTTATCCCGAAGATCTCTCAGACCTGATTTGAGAGAATGAGGGTTGTGAATGGCTGCCCTGTATGTCAATCAAGTGACACGATGTTTGATAGGATGACAATTTTTTTTATGTCATGTTGCGATCTACCAGTACTACCTCAGAGATCTACCAGTAGATTGCGATCTACCTAATGAGCACCCCTGTCATAGAGTGTCTTAAGGCAATCTTTGATAGATTCTTTTTTTGAATATCACAAATGATACCTATTGTGTTTTCCTTTTTCCATATCTGATTTGACCTTCATCCCGTGACGGATGAGAGAGGCCGCGCTGAAGAACATGTCATGTGTTTGAATAAGCAGCAGCTTTACATTCTCTACCCCTCTTCTGGATGACTGTGTATACATTATCACGTTGTATTGGTGAGAACTGGTGCAATGTTAATAAAAGCTCTTGTATCTTGTACATAGGTAATGTCATTAAAAAGTAACAACTTTTGTTTTATTTACATGTGCACACAGTGATTTGAAGGGAAAAGTTAAAACTGAAGGTTATGCACCGTAACTCATGTTCCCTGAAGGAAGGGAACGAGGTGCAACATATCACTATGGGAATTGCGCCCCCGTGCGATTACCTGAAGGAATACACTCACGCCTTTACGGCCGGGGCGTCAGCGTCACGCCAGAGACCCCGCACTCTGGGTATTTAAGACGCAGACACCCATCCCACTTTCTCCAAAATGCACTTCACCGAGCTTCTTCCTTCAGGGTACATGAGTTATGGTGCATGACTTTCAGTTCCCTTATTAGTCAGTCACTCAGTGCAACATATCACTATGGGAACGTAATTCATTCACACCCTTGAAATGCTCAGTAAAATGCATGCTAGTTTGAACGTCTGCCCTTGACCAACAGGTATCTCAAAGCTACTTTCTACTGGGTGTTAGAAAGAACAGCCTGAGTGACATCACATGCAGTAACGTCCAAACTGTAATGTTTTGCACACGTATTTGTTGAGCTCCAGTTCGCAGCAGCAAAGATGTCTGCAACTGGTACGCCCTTGAACAATGACCATGAGGTGGCCAAGCCCCAAGTAGAGTGAGCATGTACTCCAGAGGGCACTTGTTGACCTTTGCTACTGTACGCCCTTTTAATGGCCTCAGTCACCCAGTGTGAGAGACACTGCTTTGATAGGGCCCTACCAGTAGCTGGGGCCGTAAAACACCCAAACAGTTGGTTTGTTTTCCTCCATTCAGCTGTTCTCTCCATGTAAGCACTTAAAGCCCTCATAGGGCAGATTGCCTTCAACTTTTTCTGTTCCTAAGTGAGGACAGGAGCAGGAGGGAATGAAGAGAGATCAAAGTCCAGACTTCTGGGGTTCAGAGTCAAGACCTTAGGGACATACACAGGATTAGGCCTTAGGGTGACCTTTGACCCATCAGGGACAAACCTGGTACATATTGGGTGAACGGAAAGAGCATGGAGGTCGCCCACACGTTTCGCCGAGCACAGAGCCAGTACTAGAGCGGTCTTATAAGATAGTAAATCTATCTTAATGTTGCTTAGTGGTTCAAATGGGGGGTCACAGAGAGCCCCCAAAACCAGACTGAGATCCCGTCCAGGGGTCAGGATCTTGCTGGGGGGTCTCTTCCTCAACACACCCTACATGAATCTTACTATGAGCGGGTACACGCCAGGCGTCCTGCTCCCCCAGCCCTCGTGGCAAGCTGAAATTGCTGATAAAAACACCTTAATTGTTGAGAAAGAATGACCTTTCTCCAAGAGGTCCTGAAGAAAAGTGAGAAGCTGGACCAAGTCACAAGAATAAGAAATAACATTTCTTTTCATGCACCAAGCTTCAAAAATACGTCACTTTCGGGCGTAGAAAGACTATGTTGACATAGCTCGGGCGTTTTGAATGGTATTTGCCACGTTCTCGGGCAGGCCTGAGGCTACCAGTATGTCCCTCTCAGCCACCAAGCTGAAATTTGCCACAGTTCTGGGCATGAGCAGCGAGGCTGTCCCTTCCGGTGACGTGGCGGGTCCTTGGAGGGGAGCAAGTGACAAAGCCAGCTCATCCTCAAAGGCCCTGGCATCCGTGACCCCTTGAGGGCCAACCAGGTTAGGGAGAGGGCCCTCCTGCAAACTTGTCACCATACCACCCTGATCAAGAGTGTTGGGAGGCAGAAGCAATTGTCTCCGTTAGGCAAAAGCAGAACAGAATGTCTTCTTTTCCTCTTTTTGTGGAGAGTCATGGTCCGGGGGGGGGTGCATGTTTTGTATGCGGGCAGACCTCCTGACCCCAGCCCGTATCACATTTGGATCTGGTTCACTGGCCTCCGGCCCCGCCATTACCCTGGAGCTTGATGAAACTCCAGGGAGCTGTGTTTCACCTGATGGGTGGATGTCGTTTAAGAGCAGAACCGATTCAGTGCAGCGAGCATGGTCACACGCGGCTAGATCATTGCCTGAGCAGGTTGTGTCGCTCATGGAGGATAAGGGGACAGTTTCATCATGAGAATGTGAAGCTGTTCGAGACAACCTTCTCTGTTGAGCCGTTTTAAGTTTGGCTGGTGACATAAAGTCCAGTCCCCTTCGATTAAAGGGAAGAGGAGTCTGATCCAGCCCTGGTGTCATTCCTGCTTTGCATTGAATGCTTACACACACTGCAACGTCATCACTGTTTCTTTTGTGAACGTGTGAGTCTGGTTCGGGCCTGCGGGCCTCTGTCGTGACCCCCCGTCACCTACTGCTGGAGTCCGTTGAATAGGAGCTGGTATACAGGAAGGTACGTCGTCATGGTTACCAGGTTCTGTTGGCGCGCTCCCCTGGAGCGCGGACGTTTCACAGGTTTGTTTGATTTGTGTATTACCGGCCCCGTGGTTTACAACGGGGCGAGGGCTGGAACACGTGACTCCCCTCACCTGTCTCTGTGAGGACTGACGGGCCTTTTTGCAGACGCCTCTGGCTCTGTCTGCTGCAGACAGACCTGAGGCCCCCTGCTGGGGCTTATTGATTGGGCTAACACCCCGTGAGCCGCGAGGGAGGGGGGGATGATGGCTCCCGTCCTTTATATCGGCTGGAAGAACAGAGGGAGGCCGTGTTGCTGATGTTACTGTGTTTTTTATTTTTGAGTCAATAAACAGAGAGGGACTATTTTTTTAACTTTATTTGTGCTTATGTGCAACAACATATTTGACTTAATGTCACTCACAGCAGAACAAAGATGATTTGTGCAGAAAACAAAGCCACCAGCTTTTTGTACTGTGTTACAAACAAAGTCTGGACATGTAAAGGACATTTCCCGTACCACGTGGGCGGGTGATCCTGTAAAGTTAAGCAAAGGGCCTGGTTCATCAGGCACGCTTCTGTCTGGCATCCCGGTTTACCGAGGAGGTCCTGTGTCGGACCGCTTGGAGGGGAACAAATCTGTTTTTACTCCAGGCATGTTCGGTCCGAGGTGGGTTCGGAGTAGTTCTCTGCCGATGCTCACCCTCGTATGTCGGCCGCTTCTGCGGTGGGACACGTGTGGCTGAGTGGTGTCAAGGCTGCGCTTGTCTGCTCATAGCTGACTCCCTGTGGGGCCAAAAGCTCTTTTGGGGATGCCTTCCCGGAGAGCCTCGGCCTGTTTGCGCCTCTTGTCCAGCCTGGTCTGAATTCGATCCAGCGCCTTCCCGAACAATCCTGTCGGCTCTATCGAGTGGTGGAGAAAAGGAATTCCCTGTCCCTCTGGGAGGTCAGTTAGGGTCATCCACAGATGGCGTTGTACGTTGACCACCTCAGTCATGCCTCTGCCTTGTGCAATAGCTGCTGTCCCCATCATGCGGAGCACAAAGTCTGTTGCCCTACGGGCTTCCTCCAGCACGTCGGCGGAAGCCTGCTTGTCCGTCGTTACCTGGAGCTCCTGTAGTTTTTCAGCCAGGTATGCCTGCATCATGACGGACGCGTTCATCGCGCGCGCCACGAGGCCCTGAGCCCTGTAGCACTTCTCGAGCAGAGAAGCCAAGGCTCGACAGGCTTTGCTGTGCAGAGTTGTTTTCGTCCCGAATGACCTGGGAGCCAAATAAGACGCCAACGTGTCCTCTATCTGTGGCACGCTGGCTATTCCCGCCGTTTCCATCCCATCCATGTCGAGGAACTGCGAGAGCGGCAGCAGCATGGGAGCCCTGGGCCAGGCCAGGTGCGAGTCAGCTTCGTGAGGAAATCCGGAAAGATGGACAATCTTTGCCTCATAGTGGACTGCTGCTTCATGTAAAAATAATTTCCTACCAACCTAGTGACTTGTTGATGGGGTGGAGGTTCTGGCCACAGAATCTGAAGCGCGTCCGCCGCTCTGCGACACAAGTCGAACAGAGCGGGGATCGAAAAGTCAGTTACCGGGAGCACAGGCGTTGGGGTGCGAGAGAGGTCTCCCTCCTGTTCGTCGTTCTCAATGTTGGCGTCATCTGCAGAGAATTCACTTGAGGCTGAAATTGAGATTTCGACCTTGTTCATCAAGCCTCGAGTGTCGAAGACGGCTGTTAAGTCCCCGATGGAAGCCAGCACATCTGGACGGTCGCCCCATTCGACTCGGGTGCTGTCTTCCAGCGCCATGCTCTCGAGCTCCGGCATGGGAGTGAGAGGCTCAGTAGTGTCCGGGTCTGTTGGCGCAACAGCAGCGCCCATGGCTTTGGCGACGAAGTCCACCCGGTGCCTCCTCACCGCCTCCAGCATCTGGTTGCAGTGTGGGCAAGAGTCGGGCGCATCCAGTGCCATGTTCGCGTGCAACATTCCCAGGCAGAGAGGACAGGCCTCGTGGGTGTCTGGTGTCAAGAGGGAAAAACCGTATCTGCTGGAACAGGCGCGCAAGGTTGGGCTCGCCATCCTGCTAGCCTTCTTCGGAAGTCTTGGCTTTCGCTTTCCTTTCTCTTGAGGCATGTCCGAGAGATGACGAGCGAGTCCTTCCAAAATTATTTTCCGAGAAGTCTCCTCCGTCGTGTCGCTTTCACTGGCTAGCCTGCTACAAAATTAGCAGAGGTAGCGGTGTGACACAGTTAGCGCCATCGAGCGAAGCTGTCTGCGGAGAGAGGAAAAGAAAATACTTTGGGGTTAAGAAAAAAGTGCCGGACTAGCTTTCGCTAGCCCAGCAATACACAGGAAGAATTCTCTGTACGCCCTGTGTAGGGAGCAAGCTCACCTCTGGTCGAGCGATGAAACAACAGAGAAGTCCCGCGAAGAGAAGTTCAGGTTTAGCGAGGTGAAGGGCAATAAGAGAAAGTGGGATGGGCGTCCGCGTCTTAAATACCCAGAGAGCGGGGTCTCTGGCGTGACGCTGACACCCCGGCCGTAAAGGCGTGAGTGTATTCCTTCAGGTAATCGTGCGGGTGCGCAATTCTCTTAGTGATATGTTGCACTGAGTGACTGACTGATAAGGGAACTGAATGTTAACAGGAAAGGTTACAATAAATTATAATGTCAAAGTTAATTGTTTTTAGCTTCTTTCTGTTAGTTATTTTACAATATTATTTTGTATGATATGAGGAGGACTGTGTACATCATTTCTTCATCTCTGGCTGCACAATTTTATCCTGCTGGGTCCAAATCATAAAGTGGCAGGACTGGACACCACATGCTGTGAAGCTGAACTTGATAATAGTATTCATGGTTCTTCTTGAGATTTAATGAGCCGCACCTATTCACCTTTTCAACATCATCTAATAAAACGTATACAATAAATAAAATAAAAAGTTACGCGCACAGAGGCGGGTCCGACCGTTTTCAATGCGCTTCTTATAGATCTCTTGGTAAAACGAGTCCACATAATCTGTCACGGCTGTAATTTTCATTTTATTCGACAGCTCCTGGTAATAAATAAATAAATAAACATAAAACCTCAAATAAGCAACAAATAAACCAGGTCTTGTGTGGGGTTTTTCTTACAGTTTCGTGTTTGTTTTTTGTGTTTTTTTTTCTTTTTTTCTAATCGCCGAGCGAAAAATGGAGTGGCTATATTTATAAACAATGAAATAAAATGTAAATTGATTAACGAAATGTCAATAATGATGGAAAATATGTTGCAAATGATAACAATAGTAATAATAAAAATAATGAAAAAACATCATAATAAGTTGTGTATATCGATCTCCATCCTCAAATATTGAGTTATTCACTGATAAAATATTGGAGTTACTAGAAAATAGTGGAAATAAAAAAGTATTTGTGTGGAGATTTCAATATTTATTTGGGAAAAATTATTGATTCAAATAACATCAGTACATTCATAAATTCAATGTATAGTTTAAATTTGTATCAGTTAATATCAAATCCTACAAGAATCACAACTCAAAGTGTTACAATAATTGACAGTGCCCTGATGCATGCTCAATAATCCAGGTAGAAAAATCTAAAAAAGCTAAGTCTGGTCCTCTGGACATTCAAAAAACAAAACAAAACAAAGCAAAAAAAATGTAGAAACGTTTCGTCTTTCGTCCGAAAGACTTCCTCAGTCTGAGAAGCTGTATTCAGCTCAGTCTTATAAATAGCACCCTCTCACAGTGGATCAACCAAGTTGGCTGATGACAGCCTGAAACCAGCTGTTCACATGATCAAGGAGGACCATCAGCCTAACGATGGATCGTTAGCACCCTGATGGTAGTTTGCTATTCACAGAGGGATGAGTGATACTAGCAATACCAGCATTGTTTGAGGGGGACATTTGAATCTGGAGGCATCCACCCCTGTTTAATGATGGACAGTTTCTTTTCACAAAGATGGCCTCCTTTACTCCTCTCTCAAACCATTGTTCCTCTCTATCAAGGATGTGAACATCGCTGAAAGAGTGACCGTTGGCGTGGAGATGAGTGTAGACCGCAGAGTTCTGACCTGATGATGTTGATCTTCTGTGCTGGGCCATCCTTTTAGCCTGTGAGATGCAAGTGTGTCCTCCATTTGTGGCACGTTGGCTATTCCTGCTGCCTCCATTCCAGCCACGTCTAGGAACTGTGAGAGCGGGAGCAGCATGGGAGCTCTGGGTTCAGCCCAGGTGCGAGTCAGCTCTGTGAGGAAATATGGGAAGATGGGCATACTGTGCCTTGTTGTGGATTGTTGCTTGGCATAAAAATAATTTCCTGCCAACCTCGTGACCAGTTGACGAGGTGGAGGTTCTGGCCAAGGGATCTGCAGCGCGTCCGCAGCTCTGCGGCACAAGTCGAACAGAGCGGGGATCGAGATGTCAATCTCCGGCAGCACTGGCGCCGGGTTCTGAGAGAGGTCCTCATACTCATTGTCGGCTTCATAACCACAAATTTCACCTGAGGCTGTTAGCGAGATCTCATCCGCGTTCATCATGCCTCGAGTGTCAAATTCGGCTGTCGAGTCCCAGATGGGAGCCGCCACGTCTGGGCTATCGCCCCATTCGACCCGAGTACTGTCTTTCAAATCCATGCTCTCAAGCTCCGGCGTGGGAGTGAGAGCCTCAGTGAGGTCCGGGTCTGTTGGCGCCGCAGCTGCGCCCATGGGAATCCGCGTCTTAAGTACCCAGAGGGCGGGGTCTCTGGGGTGGCGCTGATGCCCCCTGCCGTAAGGGAGTGAATGTATTATTTCAGGTAATCGCGTGGGGGTGCAATTCCCATAGCAATAGTGTTGCACCGAGAGACCTGACTGATAAAGGAACCAAGGTCAATTTTATACAAAGTTTTTGTTTGTTTGTCTGTTTGTTTGTTTTCTGGACAATTAGTATCTGTATTGCTGTATAATGGTTTGTTGACAGATTTATAATATTCAGTATGCAAAACACTTGTTCATTGTGTTATTAGGCTACTGTTCCCTTATCAGTCAGTCACTCTGTGCAAAATAAATGCTATGGGAAATTGCGGTCCGCGCGATTACCTGAAGGAATACAAACACGCCTTTACGACAGGGGCGTCAGCGTCACGCCAGAGACCCCGCCCTCTGGGTATTTAAGGCGCTGATAGCCATCCTACTTCCTCTTATTGCCCTTCACCTCGCTTAAACCTGAACTCTCTTCGCAGGACTTCTCTGTGCTTCATCGCTCGACCAGAGGTGAGCTTGCTCCCTACATAGGGCGCACAGAGAATTCTTCCTGCGTACTGCCGGGCTAGCAAAAGCTAGTCCAGCACATTTTTCCTTAACCCCAAATTATTTTCTTCTCCTCTCTCCGCAGACTGCTTCGCTCGACGGCGCTAACTGCGTCACATCGCTACCTCTGCTAATTTTGTAGCAGGCTAGCCAGCGAAAGCAACGCGACGGAGGAGACGTCTCAAAAAAAAAAAAGATTTTGGAAGGACTCGCTCGTCTTATCTCGGACATGCCTCCGGAGAAAGGAAAGCGAAGGACAAGACTTCCGAATAAGACTAGTAGGACGGCGAACCCAAACTCGCGCGCCGGCCCTAGCGGATACGGTTTTTCCCTTTCGGCGACGGACACCCACGAGGCCTGTCCCGTCTGCCTGGGGATACTGCACGCGGAAATGGCGCTGGATGCGCCCGACTCTTTTATTAACAACACATCTTTTTCTAATGTCAAACTCTTGAATAATCCATCCATCCATCCATCCATCCATTTTCGTCTGCTTATCCGGGGTCGGGTCGCGGGGTTAGCAGCCTAAGTAGGGAGGGCCAGACTTCCCTCTCCCCAGCCACTTGGAGCAGCTCCTCTGGGGGAATCCCAAGGTGTTCCCAGGCCAGCCGAGAAACATAGTCCCTCCAGTGTGTCCTGGGTCTTCCTCTTGGTCTCCTCCCGGTGGGACATGCACGGAACACCTCACCAGGGAGGCGTCCAGGAGGCATCCTAACCAGATGCCCTAGCCACCTCAGAAGCAGCGGCTCTACTCCGAGTCTCTCCCGGATGACTGAGCTTCTCACCCTATCTCTAAGGGAGAGTCCAGACACCCTGCGGAGAAAACTCATTTCAGCCGCTTGTATCCGAGATCTCGTTCTTTCGGTCACAACCCAAAGCTCATGACCATAGATGAGGGTGGGAACGTAGATCGATCGGTAAATTGAGAGCTTTGCCTTTCGACTCAGCTCTCTCTTCACCACGACAGACCGGTACAGCGCCCGCTTCACTGCGGATGCTGCACCTATCCGCCTATCGATCTCACGCTCCAGTTTTCCCTCATTCGTGAACAAGACCCTGAGATACTTAAACTCCTCCACTTGGGGCAGGACCTCCTCCCCGACCCGGAGAGGGCATGCTACCCTTTTCCGGCTCAAGACCATGGCCTCGGATTTAGAGGAACTGATCCTCATCCCGGCCGCATCACACTCGGCTGCAAACCTCTACAGTGAAAGCTGTACCGTAAAAACCGGTCTATAATACGCAGTATTTTTGCTAATTTGAATGTCCAGCGTATTAAACATCGAAGAGTATTATTTATGGATTTTTTCCCATATTTTTAGACTCATTTTTCGCTCTGATTCTTCGTTTTTCATTTTTGGCGAAAATGGTGCAGTACCAGTTTCGGCCGCTATAGAGGCGCTGTAGGCAGCAGCCAGCAGAGGACTCAGAGAGTGAAGAGGAAGAGGGGCCACTTCCAGAAGTTTCTACTTGCTGTGTCCGAAAAAAGCCTCCTTTGGTCGGACTGACTCTGTCGCTGCCCGCTCCCTGCTGTGGATGTAGCTGCTATTAGCTGTGAGGTTCGCTGTTTTTGTTTGCAAGATACCACTCATAAACCACACCGCGGATTTTTAAATCCAGCTGATTTCACATTTGGTTCAGCTCAGGAGCCCGTCTGCTATAGTGAGGTAAGAAATATATTTTTAAGCGTTTATTTAGCTAAATTTAAAGAAACAAAGCGTCCGGTTTGACCCGCCTGGCGCCTGCATAAAAGTCAGCGAACTTTTTTTTTTAAATCCAGCTGATTTGAACATTTCGTTAAACTCAGGAGTACGTCTACTATTAAGTCAGCTCAGAAATATATTTTTTAAGCGTTTATTTAGCTAAATTTAAAGAAAGAAAGCGTCCGGTTTGACCCGCCTGGCGCCTGCCTAAAATTCAGCGAACTTTTTTTTTTAATCCAGCTGATTTGAACATTTCGTTAAGCTCAGGAGCCCGTCTGCTATGAAGTCAGCTAAGAAATATATTTTTTCTCGCAAAGAAATAATTGTTTTACCGTGTTTCCTTGTGAAGATCTTCGTACTCGCTTGCTTCTGTCGCCGCCATCTTGATTAGGGCAAATGAGGCGCTGACGCGTCGCGTGGTGATGACGCGTATTAAACTCCGAGGCGTATTGTGTACATTTTTTTCTTGATTATTGTTAATAATTGGACAAAGCGGATTAAACACCGGAGCGTATTTTCCTCCGGCGAATACGGTAGATCACGATCTGATGAAGCCAATAGGACCATATCATCTGCAAAAAACAGAGAAGCGATTCTAAGGCCACCAAAACGGATCCTCTCAACACCTTGGCTGCGCTTAGAAATTCTGTCCATAAAAGTTATCAACAGTAAATAATAACAGTGAATAATAACAAGTAAAAATGGGAAACGATTCTTATTTATTTAGGTAATAAAAAGTGAAGGTAAGAGGCAAAGGAATAAAATAAACTGTACTTAGAGAAAATATGTTATGTTTAATAAATCAGTGATGCCTAAAGTTTCATTTTCTCTAGCAGAGTGTGAAAATGTCAGTCATTTCTTACAACTTTAGCAAGCAAAGAGACAACTAAATGTCACACATTATTGTGAAATGCATGGATGCAGAATTTGACGGCAGATATATCTGTTTAAATGTGCCTACACAGTATGCATTATTAAACTAACAAAACTGGCATTCTAAATTACAAAGCGAACAAAATTATGTTTTGCCTACACTGACATTTATTTTTATAATAGTTGAATATTAAGACAACAAAACCATGACCAGAAGAGATAAAGGCACATTTGATACATTAGATAAAAAAAAATAGCCCATTTTATGAACTGTTTTGCCTTTTTAAAATACAACTAAATTACATTTTGTAATAATAGAAACAAGTGACATAGCACACTTTAAATGGTAGATTAATATTTTAGAATTTTTTTTTATGTGGTACTCAGCTACTGCCATGTGAAAGTATAGCTCAATTTCTGTAAAAGTTACTGAGTTATAATGATTTTGGGTTTGCTAATGTTGACTATCTAATGATAACTTTCTGAAAAACAAAAAATAATGTATCTACTAGTTCATGAGATATTTTGATAACTGACAAAAAAGTCTACTGAAAAAATGCAATTTTCTTTTCAACCCAGATGTTATGCTATTGGTACTTAAACATTTGCTTTGAATCCTTCTCAGCTACAGATACCTTCACACTACAGTTTAGTCCAGTGTGTGCAATATTTCCCTTATGAGTGTTTCTTTTGTGTGGGCACCAGTGACCCCTGCAACCTGGACAGGAAGACGTGGGTAATGATGATGGATGGATGGATGGATGGATGGATGGATAATTGTTTTTTCTCAAGTCAGTTTTTTATGGTCAGCAATTGACCATACCAGTCTGATCAAGAAATCACATCAGAAACTCTACCTCCTCAGGTGGCTGAAGAGAACTGTCTGGAATCTCAGGCCTCACCTCCGTCTACATGTGTGCAGTGGAGAGCATCCTCTGCAGAAAGAAAAGCTTTGCAGAGAGTGGTGAAGGCTGCACAGAAGACTGTTGGAGTCAGTCTCCCCACCATCACAGACATCTACATCTCCAGATGCAGAAAGAAGACCAACTGCATCATGAAGGACATCACTCACCCAGCACACACACTTTTTGCGCCGGTCCTCTCAGGCATGAGGTTGAGGAGCATTAAGTGTAGAACCACTAGACTGAGGAACAGCTTCTACCCTGAAGCTGTTAGACTCAAATCCCTAACCAGGATTATCACTGTGGGGAAAAAAAATGTAATGCCACTTTAATTGGTAATATGTGATTTTACCTGTGCTGCTGATTTCTTGCCTATAAGATGCTGTATTCATACCCATCTGCTCACCACAGACTCATGTTCAGACTGCTGCTTAAATTACTACATTATTTTACATTGTTAGTGATTAGATTATATCTTAAATCATTGTATAATATCTATTTTTATACTTTATTCATTTTTTTGTTGTTGTTGCTATTTTTGGGTATAAATGATACCTTGGGTACCAAATGTAGTTCCACCTCATGTACTACATGTGATACAAATTATGTTTATGTTTATGTTTATTAAATTTGTTCATTTTTTTACAAAAGAAACCATACAATACAATCCCATAAATGATAATGTACAAAATATAAAAAAAATGAAAGGTAGCAGAAAGAAGAATAAATCTTATTATATCTGCCCCTTTTTTCCAACAATCAGATTAAACAATAATAATCTTCAACCAACAGTACAAAATGACTAACTCTTTCTAATTTTCTAACTAATACAATACACATTACGCTATTTCATATATATATATATATATATATTTTAACACATTTGTTTTGATCATTTTCTTAAATGTAAACATTGACTTGGCATTTTTAACTACATTCTCCTAGCCATTCCATAATCTAATTCCCTTGATCGAGGTAGAACGTGTCGGAATCCCATTGTCTGCAGCCCTTTCCAAGATGGCCGCCAATTGACACCAGCTGACGGTCATCCATCTAATGAGGAGCTCCACTACTTAAGGCTGCAGTCCAGTGAGATCCAATGCTGGAGCATTGTACCTCAATCGGTATTTATGACTTCAGCCAGTGAACATCAATCTGATAAGAGTTCTTACCTTTTGATCTTGTGTCCACAGTTTTGTGAATCCTTGGATCCTGATTTCCGTCTGCCAGTTCCTGCCTTGTTGCCACTCGCCTGCCAAACCACTCTGGAGTCCTGAGTCCTTTCAGAACCTCGACCCAACATCCCCCTGTAAGATAACAAACAGAGCATCAGTTTTTGATCCACCTATCCCACCAGAAGGACCCTGACCCTGTTCTCTCTTCCAGGCACTCCCAAGACCCCAAGTGTTCCATTTCACCTGTACATAATAAACACTGTAAATAATTGTTACTCTGAGTTGTGCCTCTGTTCTGGTCTCGTACCACTCTGGGTTCAGTCGGTCCTTACAGAATGCTCCAGCCATAACCGACCCAGAACGAGACCAGAAACGAGCAAACTCTGTCCTATTTCCAGATGGATCGTATGACCATGGTCGAGGAGACA
This sequence comes from Garcialebias charrua, assembly GCA_038048925.1. NCBI lineage: Eukaryota > Metazoa > Chordata > Actinopteri > Cyprinodontiformes > Rivulidae > Garcialebias > Garcialebias charrua. The sequence goes on from JBBPBX010039399.1 coordinate 15,007, forward strand.
CTTCAACGGGTCTTGGCTCAACAAGACGCGCACAGGAAACCATGAAGGAACTTGGAGGTATGGTTTATACTTTAACCCAAAGCCTCACACCCTCAGCTTCTGCTGCTTCCTCTGTTAGAGACACTCCTAACACGACGCCCGAGACCAGTGCCTCAAACCAGCAGCTAATTACAAAACCATCTGAACTATTTTCTGGAGACCCTCATTCATGTGGAGGTTTCCTCCTGCAGTGTAAACTAGCGTTCAGAGCGGCCCCTTAACTTTACACAACAGAAGCCGCTAAATCACGTCTTTCATCAGTCAACTGAAGGGTGACGCACTGAGTTGGGCAAATTCCTACTTACAGTTTCACAACATTGACTATATCACCTTTGATACCTTGTTAAAGGAATTCAGCCGAATCTTCGACCGACCACTACAACAACCCAACGCCGTAAAGCGGCTCCTTGGACTTCGTCAGGGAGGTCGGCCTGTCGCAGAACATGCTCTGGAGTTCCGTATCCTCGCTGCCCAGACCGGATGGAACGACCTAGCACTTAAAGGTACTTTTTTAAGTTCCCTCTCCGATTTCATCAAGGACCAGATCGCCGCTAGAGATGAACCTGAGAGTTTTGACGAGCTAATCGACCTAGCGGGTGCTATTGACGAGCACTTCCGGGAGCAGAGGAGAGAAAAGGACTACAACTCCCGTCATCGTTCCACTTCCGGATTCGATACGTCATCAGGTGAGCCACGCACCCACAAGAACTCGTTTTCGAACTACAAATCCCAGGGAGACGTGTCATTTCCTCGTCACGTCGTTCCCACAGAACGTTTTCTTTCATTTTCTGAACCTGAGCCCATGCAAATAAATAAATTTTGTCTGTCTCCTGAGGAGAGACAAAGACGCAGTGACATTAATGCCTGCATGTACTGTGGAAAGACCGGGCACTACCGGAGAGATTGCCCCCTCCTGGGGGGAAACAAGAACGCCCGCAAATAAAGACAGATATATTGGTGGGTACTTCTGCTCTCTCCTCCGCCTGCAGACTGTTATTACCCACACTTATCTAAATTCACCACAATCATCATCCTGTTCCAGCTTTGTTGGATTCTGGCGTAGAACAAAATTTGATTAGTTTGGACTTGGTTCAAGGGTTGTCTCTGCCCACTCGGGAGATTCCTCCCATCTGTATAGCTGGGGTTACTGGTGAAACTTTAGACCAGATTACTCTAAAGACTTCTGACCTTCGTCTAATAACTTCAGGTAATCATCACGAGTCTATTGATTTTTATGTGTTTAAAGCTTCCACTCCCCAACTTATTCTTGGATACCCTTGGTTAAAGAAGCACAATCCGACTATTAACTGGGAGTTGGGGAGAATTGAAAAGTGGAGTGACAAATGTCTAGCACAGTGCCTACGTTCTACTGTCACATGTCAACCTGTGGAAGTTGTGCCACACGAGGAAGTAGACGTCTCTGAGATTCCATCTGTTTACCATGATTTGGCTCCCGTTTTTAGTAAACAACATGCTTTGTCTCTACCTCCCCACCGTCCCTATGATTGTACAGTCGACCTCATACCTGGTGCCACATTACAGGCTAGTCGATTGTATAACCTGTCGAGACCTGAAAGGGAGTCTATGAAGAAGTACATTGAGGAATCACGAATCAGGCATAATACGTCCTTCTACGTCACCTGTAGGTGCTGGGTTTTTCTTTGTGGGAAAGAAGGATGGGACTTTACGTCCATGTATTGATTATAGGGGTCTTAACAACATCACAATAAAGAATAAATATCCACTACCTCTGATTGATTCCATATATGAACAACTCCCGTCAGCTACCATCTTTTCTAAATTGGATCTCAGAAACACCTACCACTTGGTACGAATTAAAGAGGGGGACGAGTGGAAAACCGCTTTCAAGACACCACTCGGACATTTTGAGTATTTGGTAATGCCTTTTGGTTTGTCCAATGCACCTACTATGTTCCAGGCCTTGATCAATGATGTTCTGCGTGACTTTATCAGGGACTTTGTTTTTGTTTACTTGGATGATATTCTTGTTTATTCTAGAGACGAGAAAGAACACTGTAACCATGTACGTAGAGTCCTTCAGAGACTTTACGAGAACCAGTTATTTGTTAAAGGAGAGAAATGTGAGTTTCATGTGAAGTCAGTGTCATTCTTGGGGTTCATTTTTGAGAGTGGGTGTTATCGTACTGACCCCGAAAAGACCAGAGCAGTGGAGGAATGGCCAGTCCCGGAGAACAGGAAACAGCTTCAGCGTTTCCTTGGTTTTGCAAACTTTTATAGGCGATTCATAAAGGACTATAGCCGCATTGCCGCACCTCTCTCTCAACTCACCTCCATAAACCTGGTCTTCAAGTGGACTCCCGAGGCAGAAGCCGCCTTCAACAGACTGAAGAAACTATTTTCTTCTACGCCAGTTCTATGCCATCCTGACCCAAGCCATCAATTCATCCTGGAGGTAGATGCCTCAGACTCTGGGGTAGGTGCCGTTTTGTCACAACTTCTCCCAAAGACAACAAGGTCCACCCTTGTGCCTTTTTCTCACGACGATTATCACAGGCTGAGAGGAACTATGATGTTGGCAACCGCGAGTTATTGGCAGTGAAACTGGCATTAGAAGAGTGGCATCATTGGTTGGAGGGCACTTCTACACCTTTTTTAATATGGACAGACCACAAGAACCTTACGTACCTGAGAGAGGCAAAGAGATTGACCCCCAGACAGGCATGAAGGTCCCTTTTCTTTAACCGGTTTAACTTTTTTCTGACTTTCAGACCTGGCTCAAAGAATGTTAAACCAGATGCTCTCTCCTGTCAGTTCTCTTCCCCAGATTCTCCGGACATTGAGGAAACCATTATTCTACCCGTCTCTGTCATGGGAGTTCTCACCTGGCCCATCGAGAAGGAAGTAATGGACGCTTAAAAGGCTGAACCTGACCCTGGCACAGGTCCCTCCGGCAAACTTTTCGTTCCCTCCAATATGAGGGGTAAGGTATTGGACTGGCTTCATTCACACAAACTGTCCTGTCATCCTGGCACCTCCCGTATGCTCTCTTTGGTTAAGACTCATTTCTGGTGGCCCACACTCACCCAAGATGTCAAGTCCTATGTTTCAGCCTGTCCGACCTGTGCTAGGAACAAGATTGGTAATCAGCCTCCTGCCGGACTCCTCCAACCCTTGCCCATGCCCGGCCGTCCTTGGTCTCATATTGCTGTAGACTTCGTCACGGGTCTACCCCCTTCTGAAGGTAATACCGCCATCTTCACCGTTATCGACCGTTTTTCGAAGGCTGCTCATTTCATTCCCCTACCCAAGCTTCCCTCTGCTTCTGAGACAGCTCACCTTCTTGTCACACATGTGTTCCGCATTCATGGTATCCCCTCCGACATTGTGTCGGATCGGGGACCCCAGTTGATCTCGCAGGTCTGGAAGAGTTTTTGCACCACTTTGGGGGCTACAACCAGCCTCACTTCAGACTATCACCCTCAATCTAATGGTCAGGCTGAGCGGTGTAATCAGGAACTTGAGACTGCTCTCCGGTGCGTCACCGAACGTAACCCCTCAGCCTGGAGCAAGCATCTGATTTGGGTTGAGTATGCCCACAACACTCACAAGTCCTCTGCCATAGGTATGTCCCCGTTCGAGGCTTCTCTTGGATACCTTCCCGCCTTGTTTCCCAGTAAGGAGATCAACGTTCCGTCTGTCCTGCACCACTTCCGCCGTTGCCGGCAGGTCTGGCGGGAGACAAAGGCGGCCCTCTCACGTACGGCTGCTCAGAATAAGACATTTGCTGACCGCCGTCGCTCTACGGCTCCAGTGTACAAGGTGGGTCAGAAAGTTTGGCTCTCCACAAGAAACATTCCTATAAGGGGCACCTCAAGGAAGATGGCTCCTCGTTTCGTCGGACCTTTCCCGATCACGAGGATTGTCAACCAGTCTGTGGTTCGTCTTCAACTCCCCTCGTCTATGCGGAATCACCCCACGTTCCACGTCTCTCAGGTCAAGCCGGTCTCCGAGAGCCCTCTGTGCCCGCTCTCCGACATTCCTCCTCCTGCCCGGTTGATCGACAACCACCCGGCCTTCACTGTCCGGGCCATTTTGGACGTTCGTCGCCGTGGTCGAGGTTTTCAATACCTGGTTGATTGGGAGGGTTATGGACCTGAGGAGCGGTCTTGGATTCCCCGCTCGTTCATCCTGGATCCCAGCCTCATTACTGCCTTCTTCAACGCCCACCCGGAGAAGCGTCGCGGACCGCCCGGAGGCGTTTCTTGAGGGGGGTGGGGTACTGTCGGAATCCCATTGTCTGCAGCCCTTTCCAAGATGGCCGCCAATTGACACCAGCTGACGGTCATCCATCTAATGAGGAGCTCCACTACTTAAGGCTGCAGTCCAGTGAGATCCAATGCTGGAGCATTGTACCTCAATCGGTATTTATGACTTCAGCCAGTGAACATCAATCTGATAAGAGTTCTTACCTTTTGATCTTGTGTCCACAGTTTTGTGAATCCTTGGATCCTGATTTCCGTCTGCCAGTTCCTGCCTTGTTGCCACTCGCCTGCCAAACCACTCTGGAGTCCTGAGTCCTTTCAGAACCTCGACCCAACATCCCCCTGTAAGATAACAAACAGAGCATCAGTTTTTGATCCACCTATCCCACCAGAAGGACCCTGACCCTGTTCTCTCTTCCAGGCACTCCCACGACCCCAAGTGTTCCATTTCACCTGTACATAATAAACACTGTAAATAATCGTTACTCTGAGTTGTGCCTCTGTTCTGGTCTCATACCACTCTGGGTTCAGGCGGTCCTTACAGAACGTCCCTTCAAACTAGTTCTGAATTATGGTTTTACAAACATCTCTGTCCCCTTAAGATTACAGTATAACAACTTTGTCTTTTAACAAAATGCAATTGGATATTTAAAGGTAATGCATTATTTTGAGCCATATGCATAACTGATAAAATATTATAGTCTACCAAATCATGGAATTTCAATAACTTCAGTTGATAAAATAATGTACTTGATGGATGACAGTAATGTTTTCTAGTGATAATTCTTATAGCCAACTCACCACCAGGTAGTGGTCAGTTGACAGCTCCGCCCCTCTCCTCACCCGAGTGTCCAAGACATGTGGCCGCAGATCAGATGAGACGACAACAAAGTCGATCATCGAACTGCGACCTAGGGTGTCCTGGTGCCAAGAGCACATATGGACACCCTTATGCTTAAACATGGTGTTCGTTATGGACAATCCATGACGAGCACAGAAGTCCAATAACAGAACACCACTCTGGTTCAGATCAGGGGGGCCGTTCCTCCCAACCACACCCCTCCAGGTCTCACTGTCATTGCCCACGTGAGCGTTGAAGTCCCCCAGTAGAACAAGGGAGTCCCCAGGAGGCGCACTCTCCAATACCCCCTCCAAGGACTCCAAAAAGGGTGGGTAGTCTGAGCTGCCGTTTGGTGCATAGGCACAAACAACAGTCAGAGCCCGTCCCCCCACACGTAGGCGAAGGGAGGCTACCCTCTCGTTCACCGGGGTGAACCCCAACGTACAGGCACCAAGATGGGGGGCAACCAGTATGCCCACTCCTGCTCGGCGCCTCTCACCAGGGGCAACTCCAGAGTGGAAGAGTGTCCAACCCCTCTCAAGGAAACTGGTTCCAGAGCCAGAGCCATGCGTTGAGGTGAGTCCGACTATTTCTAGTCGGAACCTCTCAACCTCACACACTAGCTCAGGCTCCTTCCCCACCAGAGAGGTGACATTCCATGTCCCAATGGCCAGCTTCTGTAGCCGAGGATCAGACCGCCAGGGTCCCCGCCCTCGGCCACCACCCATCTCACATTGCACCCGACCCCTTTGGCCCCTCCCACAGGTGGTGAGCCCATGGGAAGGGGGACCCACGTCTCCTCTTCGGGCTGTGCCCGGCCGGGCTCCATGGGTAAAAGCCCGGCCACCAGGCACTCGCCAGCGTGCCCCACCTCCGGGCCTGGCTCCAGAGTGGGGCCCCGGTGACCCGCGTCTGGGCGAGGGAAAACTTAGTCCATTAATTGTACTCATCATAGGGGTTTTTGGGCTGCACTTTGTCTGGTCCCTCACCTAGGACCTGTCTGCCTTGGGTGACCCTTCTAGGGGTACCAGGCCCTTTGATAAGGGCTGTTAGGTCCCTGTACGACCGGTGTCAGAGCTTGGTCCGCATTGCCGGCAGTAAGTCAGGCTCGTTTCCGGTGAGAGTTGGACTCCGCCAAGGTTGCCCTTTGTCACCGATTCTGTTCATAACTTTTATGGACAGAATTTCTAGGCGCAGCCAAGGTGTTGAGAGGATCCGTTTTGGTGACCTTAGAATCGCTTCTCTGTTTTTTGCAGATGATGTGGTCCTACTGGCTTCATCAGTTCGTGATTTACAACTTTCACTGGAGCGGTTTGCAGCCGAGTGTGATGCGGCCGGGATGAGGATCAGTTCCTCCAAATCCGAGGCCATGGTCTTGAGCCGGAAAAGGGTAGCATGCCCTCTCCGGGTCGGGGAGGAGGTCCTGCCCCAAGTGGAGGAGTTTAAGTATCTCGGGATCTTGTTCACGAATGAGGGAAAACTGGAGCGTGAGATCGATAGGCGGATAGGTGCAGCGTCCGCAGTGAAGCGGGCGCTGTACCGGTCTGTCGTGGTGAAGAGAGAGCTGAGTCAAAAGGCAAAGCTCTCAATTTACCGATCGATCTACGTTCCCACCCTCATCTATGGTCATGAGCTTTGGGTTATGACCGAAAGAACAAGATCTCGGATACAAGCGGCTGAAATGAGTTTTCTCCGCAGGGTGGCTGGACTCTCCCTTAGAGATAGGGTGAGAAGCTCAGTCATCCGGGAGGGACTCGGAGTAGAGCCGCTGCTTCTCCACATCGAGAGGAGCCAGTTGAGGTGGCTCGGGCATCTGGTTAGGATGCCTCCTGGACGCCTCCCTGGTGAGGTGTTCCGGGCATGTCCCACCGGGAGGAGACCCAGAGGAAGACCCAGGACGCGCTGGAGGGACTATGTTTCTCGGCTGGCCTGGGAACGCCTTGGGATTCCCCCGGAGGAGCTGCTCCAAGTGGCTGGGGAGAGGGAAGTCTGGGCCTCCCTACTTAGGCTGCTACCCCCGCGACCCGACCCCGGATAAGCGGAAGAAGATGGATGGTTGGATGGAATTCTTACAGCTATTTTCTGTAATACAAAAATAGGCTTTGTGATTGTTTTACAATGATAACAAAGAACTTTGAACCTTGACTATTTCCTAAAAGTTTCATTAAAATAAGATCTGTGTTTCCAGAGATGGTTTGCTATGTCAGACAAAAGACAGACAGAGGTGACTCCAAATTGTTTAAAGTAAAATTTAACCAAATATCTTGCATAATTGGGAGATCAGTTTCAGCTACTACCACACCAAAGTGCAGCCATCTTAATTCAGAGAGACTCTAAATGATAAGTGGTCCTGTATGAATATGAAAAAAATATTTTCCTGATAGGTTTAATAACGTATTTCCAATTCGTATTTTACTTATAGACAGATGCATGGCAGAAACTTTTAAAAAACATCAGTGTCCATCCTTGCTTTTGTTTATGTACTGAAACAAAGCTGTACGTTAAATTGAAAACTTTACCTTCAGTGGATGTATGACCTCATTAGTGGAGCAGCAATCTCTTCACCCTCATTAGTGGAGCAGCAATCTCATCACAGCTTGCAGATGAACAAAAGGGCAGGGAGGGAACAGTGTTCGAGCAGGGTTAGTGGCATTTCATTCTACAGCCTCAAAGTGAGGACAACCTCACCAGTGTGGACAAGAAAATAGCAAGTGATCAAACAAAACAGACAACAAGAGAAGGCAGTGTGGAGAGAGAACAAGAGGAAAAGTCAAGAGCAGACAGAGATACAAGGAATCAAGAGTGCAAGACAGCTGTAGTCCAGCGCATCTAGGTCATCGGCTTATTCTTTTAGCTCATGATAAAAAACACACCAAGAAAAATGAGAGGAAAATGAGAAATAAAAAGGACAGGAGAGGGAGGAAGTTATAAAATGGGGTGTATGCAGGTGACAAGCTGCCATGGGGAAAGAAGATCATGGTTTCAACTCTGCTCTGTAGGATGAGAGGACTCATTTGACACTGCACTAGTGATATGAGAGCTGACAGGTCGAGGAGGGAGGAAAAAAATAGAGAAAAAAGAGGAAAGCATTCCTACTGAGGGTAAGTCCAACAACTCTGACATGACACATCCCAAAGCTAATTTAGCACCGCTGAGAGATGTGTTGGGCTTTGTGCACCTTGCTGTGCTTTCTCATATGGAGACATTGATGTAATTACACTTCTATACAGGAAAGCTCAAAGCCTGCAGCACTTTTTTCCCCCCAACATTTCCATGATTCTTTTGTGTTGAAAGGTTTTTTAACACTGGCCTGTCAAGGCTGAGTTTCACACCTGATTTTCACTGTGGTAAGAACATGATGAGAATATTTTGCATCCCTGTAAATGTTCACTACATAGCCTTTAGTTTTGTTTTTTTCTCACAAAGATGTCCTCTGGTGGCTTCTGTAGTCTCCTGACTAAGGCAAATCTCAGAAAGACATCACGATTCAAGATCCAGTATTCCATTAGGGAAGACATATTTCATGCTGGTGTTTTCAAGTATGATAACGTTATTTTGAAAATGGTAGATGTTGGTCATACCTTGAAGAGAACATTATGTATAATGTTACAAGTTGTAAAAAAAAAATTTGGGGAATTTGTTAGTAGAGTGTTTAAGGAATTACTCAACTACTCCAACATTACTTTTTAGCTCAAAATCTGTAATATCGACTGGGTTATAGCCATTGTTGATTAGCTGCGGCAGCCATTGTTAATCAAATTGATCTTCAAAGTTATTAAATTGTAGCTGAATACTGAATGATTACTTCTGTACAGTTTTAATAAAACCAATTCAATGGTTTAGTTAATGTGTTCCTAACAGACAGAAATAGCTGACTCCAACAGTTGATGGCAACATTTTGAACCAAAATCAACCACCAATAGCATTTGGAAAACTTATTATTAATGAATCAGCTACTACACAGTCAAATTATGGTCCAAAGATATGTGTAACTGACTGAAATATAGCCATCTTTTGAATTTGTGTAACTTAAAAAGCTGTGGATAACCATAATTAGAATATAATAGAAACAGTCTTTACTGTCCCACGGATGGGAAATTCAAGTGTAACAGCAGCAACAACAGCAACAGATAAAACAATTCACACAAAAATACCTAAAATGTTAAAAGCAATAAATAAAAAAGTAAGAGAAACAATATCAATAATAATGTTCAGTATGTATTGGAACATTGAGAATGGCAGACTATTTACAGCACAGTAGTATAGGCAGAGTGTGTGTTTTAGCAGAGGTCAGCATGTATTTAATACTTATTGTGTTTGTTGGGAGCAGTGATGGTTATAAAGTCTAACAGCTGCTGGGAGGAAGGACCTGCTGTAACGCTCCTTTGTGCATTTAGGATGCAGTAATCTGTCACTGAAGGAGCTCTCCAGTTTAGCAACGGCTTCATCCATGGGGTGGGAGATGTTGTCCAGCAATAATATTTTAGCTAGAGTCCTTCTATTTCCCACCACTAGCACTGGGTCGAGGGGGCATCCAAGCACAGAGCTGGCCTTCTTTATGAGCTGATCTTGCTGCTTCTTCTCAGCTGATGATAAGCTGCTGCTCCAACAGACAACACCATAGTAGATTGCTGATGCCACTACCGAGTCAAAGAAAGTCTTCAGGAGCACCCCTTGCACTCCAAAAGACCTCAGTCTCCTCAGCAGGTACAGTCTGCTCTGACCCTTCCTGTAAAGTGCATCAGTGTTTTGAGACCAGTCCAGTTTATTGTTCAGGTGAACACCCACACTGCAAAAACGTAAAATCTTACCAAGTCAAATTTTCTAATTTCAAGTCAAAACCTCTTATCACACTTAATATAAGTCAAAAACATATTTCTAAGTAAGACATAACAACTTGTTTTGAGACAATGCATCTTGAAAATCTTGATAAGGCAAAAAGTCTTGAAAATATCTTGTTTTGAGTCATTTCTTATTTGAAACAAGCTTTTTTGACATTTCATTAACATTTGCAGTTGTCGTGAGGTTTGTAAAATGTGAAAAATCTTGTTTCAAGATAACAAACTAACTTGAATTAAGACAAATCTGTTTCTTTGATCAGCATGCCCACTCAAAGTATTAATCATTCTATTTTTTATACAGGTTCTGTTTAACTTTGAACAGACTCCATTGTCCTAATACAATTTCTTTAAACCAATAGTTCATTAACATTTTCTACATTGTATTTTTTTCCAAGGCTGAATACTACATAAACATACCTACTGTGCAGTTTATATTAAATAGACAAATAATGCAGGTTCATTTCACATATTTATTTTAACATATAATTTAACATATAATTGAGTTTAATAAAATAAATGTGGTTAGGAGAGATTAAGCGGCCGTGGGGCGGCCGTGGCGTAGTGGTAATGGCAGTCGTCCCCAATCGGAAGGTTGGAGGTTCGAATCCTGGTTCCCCATGTGTCGTTGTGTCCCCGGGCAAGACACTTAACCCCGAGTTGCTCCCGGTAGGACTGGATGGCGCCTTGCATGGGTCTGCCGCTACCGGTGTATGAATGTGTGTATGAATGGGTGGATGGTTGGTATTGTAAAGAGCTTTGGGGCCCCTCATAGGGGGCTGGAAAACGCTACATAAATAAGCTCCATTTACTATAAACATATTTTTCTACGTTTGGGACAAGGGGAAAAAATATAGTAAAAAAGGGATCCTTCGCACTCCTTCCCACACCTTCCCACACCTTTGCACTCCTTCGCACTCCTTCCCACATCTTCCCACACCTTCCCACACCTTGGCACTCCTTCGCACTCCTTGGCACTGGCACTCCTTAGTTATTAGTTATTTAGTACACAAAGAATGGGATTAACAATAACATTTTTATGGGTACCAGCACACATTGGGATAAAAGGAAATGAGACAGCAGATATGGCAAAGAAGGCAACTCAAACTCAGATCAACTTCACAGTAAAAACAAGTAAATCAGAGGCAAAAAGTATCATTAAACAAAGACTGAAGAAAGAATGGCAGAAAAGATGGGATGAAGAAAGTAAAGGAAGATGGTTTTATGGGATCAAAATGACAGTACATGTAGGTGAAACACGAACTGGAAGAAGGAGCAGAAAAGAGGAAAGATTAATAACAAGACTAAGATTTGAACACACAGGACTTAATTATTCATTATTTCAAATAAAGAAACACAATACAGGCAAATGTGAGCACTGTGGACAAGATGAAACATTGCAACATGTTCTACAGGAATGTCAAAACTATGATCAAGACCGTGAATATATGAAGAGAGAATTTGAAGAGATAAAAGAAAAGTTTAACATAATAGCTGCACTACAACATAACTTAGAGAGTAAACATATCCAAATTATAATTAGATATTTTAAGAAAACAAAGTTGTTTAATAGAATTTGAAATACATATAGTTTAATCAGGCGTACACATAGAATTATCCCATGAAGAACCACACTCCATACCAGTGGTGGCGGTAATGCACACCTAAAGTGTTTTGCCAACCGCCATTAAACCCCATGAAGAAGAAGAAGAAGAAGAAGAAGAAGAACGGTGTGCGCATGCGTGAAGTAATTCGTAATCTTCTTTGCGCGGGCTCAGCACAACAGTAAGTAAAGTTTTGTAAATCACATTAGTTAATAAACCCGTGACAAACTTTGAACGATTATTTTGGGGCGTACAGTCAACAGCAGAATTTACCAACGGCTTACTAGCTGTGCCGATATTTTCGAGCTGTACATTTCGAGCCGATTTTTTCGAGATAGCTAGCTCGGACTGCAAGCTACCGTCCGAGCTAGCTACACAGTAGCCGTGCGGAGCCAGTAACAGTCTCATTGATTAAATGAGTGCGTATTTGCTGCGGAGGTCGGACAGGAGCGAACGCATGTAGGGGGCTAGCAGTGTTAGCGCGGGCTAGCTAGCTAGCTAACCCGCGCTAACACTGGACTGTTGTGATGGTATGCTAAATGAGGTGGTTGGAAAAAAAAGAGCTGGAGTTTAATGTTTTTGTCTGCTCTGTTAGGCCATGAAGAGTCCTAAACTCTTAGAGAGGTGCTCAAAAGGAGAGAGAGAGAGAGTATTTGTATAAAAAAGAATTTATTATGACAGGCATAATGATTAATCAGCGTACAGACATAAAATACATTTATATGCATACAGTGGCCTCTCTTCTGACTAAGATATGGTGTTCTGGTGTGCGTTATCTCTGTAGATGGATGTGCGAGCAGAGTCTTAAATCAGTAAAACGGTTTTCTAGATGTGAACTCTAAGTGTATTAGCCTTTAAGTAATAATGTAGTCTATCATAATAGTATATATATTATGTGTGATGTGTTCTGGTTATCGAGCACAATGTATTGTTGTCTGTGGACCAGCGGCAGTAACTATGTTACCTGCACTGGATGAAGAGAAACTACTTGATTAAGTTATGATTATATGAAAAATGGGCTCCTAAGCTAACTAAACAGTAACATTTCCTGAGCATATAAAATCAGTAAACGGTGTATAAAACAGTGTCATAACTCTTCAGCCACTAAGCCTAAAATGTCTCAGAAATATGTTTAACATTAAACTATAAAACTTAATTATCCCCTATACATGTACTGCCCATCATTAATGACTTTTTTTAATAATGTGCTTAAAAAAAAACATTTCCCCCTCTTATATCTGTCAGCATTGGCTGTGGTCACACAAAGATAAATGTTAATGTTACATGAACTAAGCAGAGGGGTATTAATCTACTGCTGATGGAGAATGTGCAGAGGCCCCAAACACACCTGCTTCATGGGTATTTGTCTAAACAAGAATGTTCAATGTCTCTGTTGGTGGTATATTGACATACTTTCCATCCACAAACTTTTAAAATAAGGTTGAGATTTCACATTCCTCTCCTTGCTCTTTTCCACAGATTTGGAAAAACACGATCCAAGTCGCCTTCAGTGGTGAGTTGTCTCCAAACCTAACCCAGCCATCCATGGACACCGGCTACCAAAAGATGCCAGTTCCCTGTTAGGAAATCCCAGTGAAATAGACGTCACAGATCTATGTGGTGGCCAGTTCCTCTACTTTTTCATTCATTCAACCTTTATTTAGTCAGGTAAATCTCATTGAGCCTCGAGGGCTCATTTACAAAAGCGACCTGCTACAAACTAAAGAATGATGAACAGCAATGGTAGAATTTCCTTAAACAACAAACAACAGAAAAAAGAAAAAAAATGTAGGAGAGAAATAGAAAGTGAAATGCAAAGTATCAAAACTTTGGTGTGGAGACAGGACTTCTGAAAATGTGCTCACATTATCCCAATTTTTTTTCAACAGAAAATGAGATACAGCTAAATTTCAATGTAGATGGTGTACCATTATTTAAATCATCAAATGTACAAATTTTGCCCATTCTCTGCAGTGTGAAAAAGTTAGAGCCGTTTATTGTTGCATTAATTTGTGGAACTGCAAAGCCAAACAGTGAGCCAAAGCCAGGCAGCATCAGGCCTCAGAGTAAAAAACCTTGGCCTTATCGGAAAAGCAAGACAAAACCGAGCCTAAGCTGTCCCAGGCTCTCTCAGAGCTGCAAACTCAAGAACTCCCAGAAAACCTCTTCTGCAATAATGATGAATCAACCTGAAGGTGGTACCGTTTGCATCAGACATTAGAACGTAACCAACTTTGTTATGCACACGGAAAGGCCTCGTATGATAAGACACACCAATTCTCTGTTTTAACGTTAGGGCTGCAATGATCAAAAGGTATGAAATACAAAACTGCATCTGACAATCGGTCACAAAATTTCCTTCACAGGTATAGTTTGTTCAAAATATGACTACTGTCTTACAGCATGTATATTTTTTTATTTATTTTAGGTCAAAAAGCTACCAAGAAGTCTAGAAATGTTTTTCCTTGTGAGGGTATGTTAAAAAAAATTTCACCACTGATTAATTTGGGGGTATACCACATCAAAAGAGGATAGTTATACCTTGGTGGTGGGTCATGTCACACAAGGTGGGCTGACAATTCTAGAATCATTGGAGGTATGCAATTGTTCTTACTGCAAACGCACAGCTAAGTCACTTACACTTTTTGTTACATATTTCACAATAAAAATAAGCCACATCCTGCACATAATAAGCTAATCCATGTAACTTTTATTTCTTTTTTTAAGAACAAATCTATGTAGTATTTCAATCACCACCATATCAGTAACAGGCTAATTACTTACTATAGATGTAAAATCACTTTTATTTTAATTTATTTTTTACTGTTGACTGTTTTATTATAGATGACTTTGCTCTTCCAACTCCTCCTAAAAGGATGAATGCACAGTCAGGTAAATATTGCACAACTATCATCTTGGGGTACTTGGAAACCTTGTGTAAAGTAATTTACATTTTTGACATATTAACACTTATGTTTAAACCCTCTAAAATGCAGAAAGAACCCCGATGGACATCCCTTCAAGCACTCAATCTCAAATCTTGGGATGCAATGGTAGCAGGAGTCCCTCTGAGTCTCTTTCTAATGATCAAAGGTATTTAATTTAAATATGATCAAAATTAGAGATGTAACAATTCATCTAACTCACGATGCGATGTGTACCAATTTTGCTGTTGCATGCTTTAAACAGATCAGTCAGACCTGGCCAAGACAGTCCCTTTCTCAGAGGCGGCGTTGGAGGTCGAGGTCTTCCTCTCGTGGACAAAGGTAAATTGTTATCAAAAGTATAATATTGATAACCTGGATTATTCTGATAATTCAAACATTTCCAGAAATGTA
>JBBPBX010039400.1:0-29909 GCA_038048925.1 Garcialebias charrua
CTGTAGCTGTTAACATCTAGCTGTTAACGTCTGTAGCTGTTAACGTCTGTAGCTGTTAACATCTGTAGCTGTTAACATCTAGCTGTTAACGTCTGTAGCTGTTAACAATTGTAGCTGTTAACATCTAGCTGCAGAGGGAGGGATTTACTATAATGTATCCCCCCACGTCTTTCCAAGTATAAACACTCATGCGGTCGGTGACACACACGCAATTACGTCATCGCTGGGTTCACTCAACGGGGGGTAAAAAACGTGCGACAAGATGTATAAACCAGGCTTAAAGGTATTGTGACATGATGTTTGAAATGTGCATATTTGTCACAACATACATATCTTATATCATTCAGCTCTGTTCGTTTTTGCAAAATAAATTATAAATATATTAAAATTTCATTACAAGTTATGGTAATTTTTTCGCTGGGATACGCCCTTAGAAATCTGAGATTTTCCGCAAACGTCATGTGACGTGCCCGTGGGGAGGCGCTGCCCCAACGCGCATGTAAATATATGTAAATATCAATGGCGGAGCCTGTCGAGTGCAGCATTTCTAGTGTTGATCTAAGCGATTTGTCTTCAGTTTTGGAAGTTCTGTTAGTTCTGGTGATTCCAGTAAGATTCAGAAGACTTTTAAAACCGGATTCTATTCCTACTATTTTTAAAAGAAAGTCCCCCAGCTACCACATCTAAACAACGCAGGAAAGCTACCGTCGGAAAAGGGTAAGTCTTTGTGTAGACATAATCGGAGCTGTGTAGTGTTTTAGATGATAAACTATATATTTAACGTGAGCTCATGTTGTTTTACTTTATATACTGTGAGTGTATAAAGCCAATTATCACGGAGGATTCTTCATGTGCGATGCTAAAAAAAAAAAATTAGCCGACAGAAAATCTTGAGCAAACACAGGTAGCTAGTTATGTATTTTTAAATGATGTCTGCACGATCAAGTAACATCAGTAAGTTTTTTTATTCAGGGAGGGTTTATTAATGAGAGTTATGGATGATTTACTGTCTTAAAATGATAGATCTCTGACGCGATCGGGCGTAGCTGTTAGCTTAGCACAACAACAAAGAGAAGCCACATGAAGCTATCCTCACTTTGCTACGATGGATGAAATAAGCCGTGTTTAGATCACTTTTCCATTGATCGAGTGTCCAATAACTGTATTGGCTGAATAATAACCCTTCGATTGCTTTAATACATTCAAGTACTAACAATAATTTGTTTATTCGATGCTAAGAATGATAAACCCACATGAACCTCCCGCACGTTTTTTCAATGCTGCATCATGTATTAAAGTTTCCCATTGATAGAGCATAAAATAAAATGATTAGAGCGATCAATGGAAAAGTGATTTAAATGGTAAATGGTAAATTGAGCTTATTTATATAGCGCTTTCCAGCCCCCTGTGAGGAGCCCCAAAGCGCTTTACAATACCAACCATCCACCCATTCATACACACATTCATACACCGGTAGCGGCGACTGCCATGCAAGGCGCCTTCCAGTCCTACCGGGAGCAACTCGGGGTTAAGTGTCTTGCCCAGGGACACAACGACACATGGTGTGGGGAACCTGGATTCGAACCTCCAACCTTCCGATCGGGGGACGACTGCCATTACCACTACGCCACGGCTGCCCCTATTTAGACATGGTTTATTTCATAAACAGTTGCTAAGTGGGGTTAGCTTCGTGATGTGGGTCTTTGTTGTTGTGCTAACGCTAAGCTTACAGCAAGGCCCAATCGTGTCTGAGATCTATCATTTTAAGACAGTAAATCATCCAAAACTCTAATTAAAGGGGACCACACATGCAAAATTCACTTTTTAATGTTTTTAACTCAACTTTGGGTATTTACTTCATAAAAAAACAGTCCTAAGGCCAAAAAAATGCACCCAGTGGTTTATTTACTCTAAGTAGATTTATTTTACTGTGATAAGATAGGTTTCGTTTTGAAATCAATCGCGCTTGTGACGTCACAAGCGCTAGGACAACCCACCTCAACCTGAGTCCAGCCCCTCACCTAGCAACCCCTGGTTAGGCTCAACCCACTTCTGTATTAAACACATGACTGTTGTTTTTCATGATTTCATCTCATCTTTTGTTTATATGTTCTTAATTTCATGTGTACAGCACTTTGTTGCAGCTGTGTTTTTTTTAAATGGCTTTATAAATAAAGTATAATTGTTATTTTTATGTTTTAGTTCAATTTTTAGTGTATTTGCGATCGCTCCCAACGCGCAGCCGGCAAAAATTAAACGAGCAGACCCCCGGCGTAGGGACCGGTTGCGACGGGACCCTCTTCTGGCGCGATGGAGCGGAGCTTCAACTGTACAGCCTCGCTGCAGCCTCGCAGCAGCGAGGACCTTCTCCTTACGGATTAATTTACGGGAGACACTTGGTGAACTTTGTGTTGTCTTGACTGGAACAGCGATAACTCCCAAAATCGCCGCGTGCAACGAGCGGAGCTGGCGAACACCGGAAGAGGAACAAGCTAACATTAGCATCGGATTCGGGTGGTCTCATGCTAAAAGGAGCAGCAAATTGCGGCGCGCTCAGACGGGTTTCGGTAAGTTATCTTAAGCTAGCACTAACAGTAAGTCAAATGAGTAATAAAAAAAGAGCTAATTTTAAAACAACAACACATTACAGATACTGGCTGTTACAGAGGGCGTAAACAGATCGTTGAAGGGCGTGGACTTCAGAACTTGTATCAGAAACCGGTCGTTCAAAACGAAAGTTAAAAATGGCAGAATTAAAAAGGGTATAATTAATTATCTAAGAATTATTTTGTGTATTAAAATGAATTAATATTGTCAAGATAGCACACAGACATAACATAAAAATTTTAAAGACCTATATGTGGTCCCCTTTAATAAACCCTCCATGAATAAAAAAAATTACAGATGTTGCCTGATCGGCAGTAAAGTCCTTGTTATACTCTGCAAGACGCCCTGTCGCACGTCCTTTACCCCCCGTTGAGTGAGCAAACATTGCACAACTTTTGGCCGCACTCCCGCTGTGATCCCCTGGTGACAGCCCATCTTGTACATGGCCCCCAAGCAGAACTCCGAGACGCCGACGATGCGGCTCGCAGCGTGTGATTGGTTCAAAGTTTGTGGGCGTTTTTTGTTTTTGCTTTGACAGACATGGATAGTTTTGAAGAGAAACTTGTCTGTGTGTGCGCGCGCACGCAAACCGTGCGCCTCAGCACACTTTGCGCATTGCACCCAACACACACACACACACACAACAAATAAATATATATATATATATATATATATATATATATATATACATTTACGCGCGCGCACACAAAAGCATGCGCGCGCCTGCATGCACCCTTTAAAAGAAAGCAAACTCCGCTGTGAGCAACAAGCCGTGGTGGTCTAGTGGTAACGTGTTGCGCTGCCACTCCAGAAGACGTGAGTTCAAATCTCACTTGGTTGATTTTTTTTTTTATTATATAATACGGTTATACTCCCGCACTTAATTTACTGTATAGATATTTGGGGTACAGCGTGCAAAACTGTAACTAAAGCCTATTTTTATTTTACAGAAGAGAGCCATAAGAATTATTACAAGAAAACATTACTGCCATCCATCAAATGCTTTGTTTTACAAATTGAAATTGCTAAAGTTTTTTTTTTAATGATTTGGTTGACTATAATATTCTTTTATTATTGTTCAAAGCTCAGAATTTATGGTTTTGTGTGAGAAATCATTTAATATCTTATATTTTTTTATATATGCGATTGCTATTTGAATTGATTGTTAATTTTGTTTGAAGAAGGGGCAGAAATAATGAGATTTTTTTCTTCTTCTGCCTCCTTTCATTTCATGTATTGTTTTATAATGTGGTTTTGTAAATAATTTTCTTGTGTTTTTACAATTGGAAATGAATAAATTCAATAAAAAAAAAAAAAGGTAGAACCAGGTGGGAATTGAACCCGAGTCTTTTGAGTGGAAGGCGGACGCGTTCCCCACGGGACCACTGAGGCATATACATCTTTTGAGGTCCAATTTCTTTTAAACAAACCACCGCTCATGAAATCCTGGCTAGACCCCCGATGAGAGGAACTCGCAGAGGTATGCAGTGGGAGGGAAGAGGGAGGGATTTATTATAATTTATCCCCCACGTCTTGCCAAGTATAAACACTCAATGCGGTCGGTGACACACACGCAATTGCATCATCGCTAGGTTCACTCAACGGGGGGTAAAAGACGTAAGACAAGAGTATAAACTTAGCTTAAGATGGTCGCTGCAGACATAGATTCTTTAGTAGGACACCATAGGTCCCTCTTCTCTGTACTTGTCCATTATAGGTGAAGTTTCTCATCTTTTGGGAATTTGTGAAGGCTCACTTGTTCACTGCTGATATTAGAGCACCCAAATGCGCTACAACGTGACGGCATTTTTCAAGTTACACCAAAAAAAGAGGCTATCTTTCAGAAAAATGATCTGTATGGCAAGCAGTTAAAACACCAGACAAACGGGCAAGGCTCTGCCTTATGCCCAGTGCCCACAGGTACGTCACAATGACGTTTTGCGGAAATGCGCAGAATTTTAGGGGCGTGTCCCAGAGAAAAACTACCATAACTTGGAATGAAATTTTAATATATTTATAATTTATTTTGCAAAAACGAACAGAGCTGAATGATATAAGATATATATGTTGTGACAAATGTGCAAATTTCCAACATCATGTCACAATCCCTTTAACTGTTCAATCATCTTGGGCCTTCTTTGACGCACCTTCCTCTTTATGATGCACCATATGTTCTCTATAGGTGAAAGATCTGGACTGCAGGTGGCCATTTCAGTACCTGGATCCTTCTCCTACGTAGCCATGATGTTGTGATTGCTGCAGAATGTGGTCTGGCATTATCTTGTTGAAAAATGCAGGGTCTTCCCTGAAAGAGATGACGTCTAGATGGAGCATATGTTGTTCTAGAACCTGAACATAGTTCTCTGCATTAATGGTGCCTTTCCAGACATGCAAGCTGCCCATGCCACAAGCGCTCATGCAACCCCATACCATCAGTGATGCAGGCTTCTGAACGGAGCGTTGATAACAACTTGGGCTATCCTTGTCCTCTCTGGTCCGGATGACATGGCGTCCCAGTGTTCCATAAAGAACTTCAAATCATGACTCATCTGACCACAGAACAGTCTTCCATTTTGCCACACTCCATTTTAAATGACCCCTGGCCCAGTGCAAACGTCTGAGCTTGTGGAGCTTGCTTAGAAATGGCTTCCTCTTTGCACTGTAGAGTTTCAGCTGGCAACGGCGGATGGCACGGTGGATTGTGTTCACTGACAATGCTTTCTGGAAGTATTCCTGAGCCCATTCTGTTATTTCCTTGACAGTGGCATTCCTGTTTGAGGTGCAGTGACGTTTAAGGGCCCGGAGATCACGAGCATCCAGTAGAGTTTTACGGCCTTGACCCTTACGCACAGCGATTGTTCCAGATTCTCTGAATCTTTTGATGATGTTATGCACGGTTGATGATGATAACTTAAAAGTCTTTGCTATTTTACGCTGGGTAACACCATTCTGGTATTGCTGCACTATCTTTCTGTGCAACAATCCGTTTCGGTACAACACGTTCGGTTCGGTCCACCTGCGTACCGTTTCGGTTATTTTTTCACTCATTAAATGTTTTTAACGGGAGAATATATGCGCGCGGAACTAAAAATTCCTAGGCGTGTTTCAGCACGGCGCTATTATTTGTTGCATAGCCCCCCTGCAGCACGAGGAGGAGGAGTAGCAGCGTAGCATGCTAACTATGGCAACAAACAAGCCGGAGCTTGAAGATCCTCCCAGCTCGTTGCGGTCGCCTGTTTGGGAACATTTTGGCTTTCCTGTTAAAACGCACGATGGGGAAAGACAAGTCGACAAATCCAAAGCTGTGTGTCGTCATTGTTTCACCGAGGTTGGATACGCAGCAGGCAACACGTCTAACTTATTAACGCATTTGAAACGACATCATCCAAATGTGAACGTCTCATCCACAAGGAAGAAAAGCAGCCTGGTTCAAACACCGATAACAGCAGCATTTAAACAGCCTTTATCAGGTCAGTCAGATCGCTTCAAATCAATAACACAAGCTGTTGGAGTGTTTATCGCGCTGGATCTACGTCCCTATTCTGTTGTTGAATGCACCGGCTTTAAACATATGATTAAAGTTATTGAGCCCCGCTACAACATCCTATCACGTCAACACTTTAGCCAAAAAGTTGTACCAGCGCTTTATGAAAAAGCTAAAAGTGAAATAGTCAACAAGCTATCGGGTGTGCCAGCTGTGTCTCACCATGGATGGATGGACGTCACGTGCAACAGAGAGTTATTTAACTTTAACTGTACACTATATTACACCAGAGTGGGAGATGGCGAGTCACGTTTTGCAAACAAGGGCTGTTTATGATCAGCACACTAGCACAAATCTTGCTGAGCACCTGAAGGAGGTGGTGCATGAATGGAAGCTGGAGAGACCTGGGACTACAATTTTTGTTACAACTGACAACGCAAAGAACATCATCAATGCTGTAAAAGAAGCAGGGCTGGGCCCTCAGATAGGCTGTTATGCACATACCATTAACTTGGCTTCCCAAAAGGCAACAAACATCAATCAGGTGTCAAGATTATTGGGCAAAGTCAGGAGGGTTGTTGCATTTTTTCACAGAAGCACCACAGCTGCCCACATCCTGCAGTGTAAACAAGAAATGCTCAATATTCCAAAACATGCACTCATTCAAGATGTTCCCACCCGCTGGAACTCCAGTTATGACATGATTGAAAGATATCTGGAACAGCAAGCAGCCATATATTCTGCACTAACAGAAAAAACTCTCAAAAACAAAGATATTTACACACTCAATGAAGAGGAGGTGGCAATGGCAGAGGAACTGATCGAGGTTCTTAAACCTCTAAAAACAATCACAACGCTGATGAGCACTGAAACAAGAGCTTCTGTGTCAATGATACTCCCCCTGAAAGCCACTGTTCTCCACTCTTTGGGACCAAAACAAGAAGACAGTCCAGTTGTGAGAGAGGTGAAAGTTGCTGTCACAAAAAACTCGGAGGACAGATACTCCATGGGCGGGTGACGCGGGTCACCGGGGCCCCACTCTGGAGCCAGGCCCGGAGGAGGGGCACGCTGGCGAGCGCCTGGTGGCCGGGCTTTCACCCATGGAGCTCGGCCGGGCACAGCCCGAAGAGGAGACGTGGGTCCCCCTTCCCATGGGCTCACCACCTATGGGAGGGGCCAAAGGGGTCGGGTGCAATGTGGGATGGGTGGTGGCCGAGGGCGGGGACCCTGGCGGTCTGATCCTCGGCTACAGAAGCTGGCCATTGGGACATGGAATGTCACCTCTCTGGTGGGGAAGGAGCCTGAGCTAGTGTGTGAGGTTGAGAGGTTCCGGCTAGAAATAGTTGGACTCACCTCAACGCATGGCTCTGGCTCTGGAACCAGTTTCCTTGAGAGGGGTTGGACACTCTTCTACTCTGGAGTTGCCCCTGGTGAGAGGCGCCGAGCAGGAGTGGGCATACTTGTTGCCCCCCATCTTGGTGCCTGTACGTTGGGGTTCACCCCGGTGAACGAGAGGGTAGCCTCCCTTCGCCTACGTGTGGGGGGACGGGCTCTGACCGTTGTTTGTGCCTATGCGCCAAACGGCAGCGCAGATTACCCACCCTTTTTGGAGTCCTTGGAGGGGGTATTGGAGAGTGCGCCTCCTGGGGACTCCCTTGTTCTGCTGGGGGACTTCAACGCTCACGTGGGCAATGACAGTGAGACCTGGAGGGGTGTGGTTGGGAGGAACGGCCCCCCTGATCTGAACCCGAGTGGTGTTTTGTTGTTGGACTTCTGTGCTCGTCATGGATTGTCCATAACGAACACCATGTTCAGGCATAAGGGTGTCCATATGTGCTCTTGGCACCAGGACACCCTAGGTCGCAGTTCGATGATCGACTTTGTTGTCGTCTCATCTGATCTGCGGCCGCATGTCCTGGACACTCAGGTGAAGAGAGGGGCGGAGCTGTCAACTGACCACTACCTGGTGGTGAGTTGGCTCCGATGGTGGGGGAGGATGCCGGTCAGACCTGGCAGACCCAAACGTATTGTGAGGGTCTGCTGGGAACGTCTGGCAGAGTCTCCCGTAAGACGGAGCTTTAACTCCCACCTCCGGGAGAGCTTTGAACACGTTCCGAGGGAGGCGGGGGACATTGAGTCCGAGTGGGCCATGTTCCGCGCCTCTATTGTCGAGGTAGCTTATCAGAGTTGTGGCCGCAAGGTTGTTGGTGCCTGTCGTGGTGGCAACCCTCGAACCCGGTGGTGGACACCGGCGGTGAGGGATGCTGTCAGGCTGAAGAAGGAGTCCTATTGGGCCTTTTTGGCCTGTGGGACCCCGGAAGCAGCAGATAGGTACCGACAGTCCAAGCGGCATGCGGCTCGGGTGGTTGCTGAGGCAAAAACTCGGGCGTGGGAGGAGTTCGGAGAGGCCATGGAGAATGACTTCCGTACGGCTTCGAGGCGATTCTGGTCCACCATCCGGCGTCTCAGGGGGGGAAAGCGGTACGCGACCAACACCATTTATGGTGGGGATGGCGTGCTGTTGACCTCAACTCGGGATGTTGTGAGTCGGTGGGCGGAATACTTCGAAGACCTCCTCAATCCTACTGGCACGTCTTCCACTGAGGAAGCGGAGCCTGGGGACTTTGGGTCGGGCTCTCCAATCTCTGGAGCTGAGGTCACCGAGGTGGTTAAAAAGCTCTGCGGTGGCAGGGCTCCAGGGGTGGATGAGATTCGCCCTGAGTTCCTTAGGGCTCTGGATGTTGTGGGGTTGTGTTGGCTTACGCGACTCTGCAATATCGCGTGGACATCGGGGGCAGTTCCCTTGGATTGGCAGACTGGGGTGGTGGTTCCCCTATTCAAAAAGGGGGACCGTAGGGTGTGTTCCAACTATAGGGGGATCACACTCTTAAGCCTCCCTGGTAAGGTCTATTCAGGGGTTCTGGAGAGGAGGGTCCGTCGGATAGTCGAACCTCGGATTCAGGAGGAGCAGTGTGGTTTTCGTGCTGGTCGTGGAACACTAGACCAGCTCTACACCCTCAGCAGGGTCCTGGAGGGTGCGTGGGAGTTTGCCCAACCAGTTTACATGTGCTTTGTGGACTTGGAAAAGGCATTCGACCGCGTCCCTCGGGGGGTTCTGTGGGGGGTACTCCGGGAGTATGGGGTACCAGGCCCATTGATATGGGCTGTTAGGTCCCTGTACGACCGGTGTCAGAGCTTGGTCCGCATTGCCGGCAGTAAGTCAGGCTCGTTTCCAGTGAGAGTTGGACTCCGCCAAGGTTGCCCTTTGTCACCGATTCTGTTCATAACTTTTATGGACAGAATTTCTAGGCGCAGCCAAGGTGTTGAGAGGATCCGTTTTGGTGGCCTTAGAATCGCTTCTCTGTTTTTTGCAGATGATGTGGTCCTGTTGGCTTCATCAGATCGTGATCTACAGCTTTCGCTGGAGCGGTTTGCAGCCGAGTGTGATGCGGCCGGGATGAGGATCAGTTCCTCCAAATCCGAGGCCATGGTCTTGAGCCGGAAAAGGGTAGCATGCCCTCTCCGGGTCGGGGATGAGGTCCTGCCCCAAGTGGAGGAGTTTAAGTATCTCGGGGTCTTGTTCACGAATGAGGGAAAACTGGAGCGTGAGATCGATAGGCGGATAGGTGCAGCATCCGCAGTGAAGCGGGCTCTGTACCGGTCTGTCGTGGTGAAGAGAGAGCTGAGTCGAAAGGCAAAGCTCTCAATTTACCGATCGATCTACGTTCCCACCCTCATCTATGGTCATGAGCTTTGGGTTGTGACCGAAAGAACGAGATCTCGGATACAAGCGGCTGAAATGAGTTTTCTCCGCAGGGTGTCTGGACTCTCCCTTAGAGATAGGGTGAGAAGCTCAGTCATCCGGGAGGGACTCGGAGTAGAGCCGCTGCTTCTCCACATCGAGAGGAGCCAGTTGAGGTGGCTCGGGCATCTGGTTAGGATGCCTCCTGGACGCCTCCCTGGTGAGGTGTTCCGGGCATGTCCCACCGGGAGGAGACCCAGAGGAAGACCCAGGACACGCTGGAGGGACTATGTTTCTCGGCTGGCCTGGGAACGCCTTGGGATTCCCCCAGAGGAGCTGCTCCATGTGGCTGGGGAGAGGGAAGTCTGGGCCTCCCTACTTAAGCTGCTACCCCCGCGACCCGACCCCGGATAAGCGGACGAAAATGGATGGATGGATGGATAAACCCAAAATTAAATTTTTTTAGCTGATAGGACTGTTCACTCTGATGTGTCTTGTACACTCTGATGTCGCAAAGGTGGTTCAAGCAGAGCCAATCCCCTGCAGAGATGAGAAGGTCCTGCAGCTGTGCATACCTTATATGGAAGTGCTACATTTCACTCCTGACAAGCGGTTTTTTTTTTCTTTTCATTTTCATTTTTTTAGGCCTTTGGTTTTGGATGGAATGGGTGGAATAGATAAATACATCTACATGTTTATTCTTTGTTGTTGCTTGGTGTATGTTGTTGGCTAGAGGTTTAATTTGTTTTAGGTTGTTGCAGGTGGAGGCGTGAACAAAAGCACAACTCTACCTCCACCCCTCCTTGTCTCTCGACATACCCATTTTCAGGGAGATTTTGGAAGGAGGAGTTACCGATCCACAGGGTGTGGAGTTGCTCTTTAACTATTGATACCAATTTATCACTTTAAAGGAGAAATGAAATCAAATCTCAAAAAATCTATATACCGTATTTTCTGGTGTATAGGTCGCACCGGTGTATAGGTCGCA
This sequence comes from Garcialebias charrua, assembly GCA_038048925.1. Taxonomy (NCBI): domain Eukaryota; kingdom Metazoa; phylum Chordata; class Actinopteri; order Cyprinodontiformes; family Rivulidae; genus Garcialebias; species Garcialebias charrua. Next base: position 10,822 of record JBBPBX010039400.1, read on the forward strand.
CCATCCAATTATCACCAATAGATTGGAAAAATCCCTAGATAGGTCGCACCGGTGTATAGGTCGCACCTACGTTTAGCTCTGCTGCAAATGTCTGCCACAGGAGCGCACAGCAAGGCTTTTAAGAAGATTAACACTTAAAAACAATTATTTGTTTGATAAAAATTATAGCAAATATGTGTCTGAGCTGAACTTTTCCTTAATAAATGAACGTAATTGTGAAATGAGCTGGATTTAAAAATTTGTTTCGCCGAAAGTGATAACAAGCCATATATAGGTCGCACCTGTGTATAGGTCGCAGGCCTTGAAAAAACCATAAAAAGGTGTGACCTATACACCGGAAAATACGGTAACAAGAATGTCATTTAGTAAACAACACACATAAACATACTTTTTATGCTTTTTTCAAGTCAGTAGCTTAAATAAATAGTTTTTTACGTTTTTCCTGCTAAATTCCGAAGTGTATTAATTTCTGGAGGTCAGGAAGGAAATTAAGCATATTTGAAGGAAATGACGCATATTTGTAGGAAATGACGCATACTGTATTTGTCCTCTGCGGCACGCGCTACCTTCCAAATAACACTGAAGCTACAAACCCATCATTACTGTCCTCCTGTCTGTAATTTAAAATGGAAGCAGAAGACTTTTTTGAATCCGAAGAAATGCAGGAACACCTAGTGTGGGTAATGGATTTACAACCATATCAGTTTGAACCTGAACCGACAGCTGGATCTCAGAATTCTGACGAGCCCAATGACAGAGTTGGCAACGTGGAATGGTAAGAATTGATTCCCCCCCATATCACTTTAGTTTGTCAAAAACAGTTTGGTGATTTAGTGCATTAATGGGCATTTCTATCCTGGAAATACGAATAGCCGTGCGTTAGCCGCCGCATGCTAGCGCCGCATGCTAACGTTAGCAGCTTCACATTGTCCGTGTCGAGGCCCAGGGGTTCTGTGTTTATCTGTGACCCATGACATCAAACTGAAGGTTAAGTCTCAAAGTGTTTAGTAGAAAAATTAGCATAATTAGAATAACCTACAAAAGTATTCAGTTTATTTTAGAACGTAAATAACACCAAGCGCGTACCCGTAGATAGCATTTCCGCTGTTCAGCGCGAGCTGACTTTCATTAAAATTTAACTACAGAAATGCCTAAAAAAATTGTTAGCTGACTTTTTTAAGTGTGTCTCAGTTTAATTTTTGTTAATAAATGATTACAAATCAGCTTATTTTAGAACGTAAATAACACCGAGCACGCACCCGTAGACAGCATTTCCGCTGTTCAGCGCGAGCTGACTGTCATTAAAATTTAACTACAGAAACGCCTTAAAAATATATTTGTTAGCTGACTTTTTAAAGAGTGTGTCTCAGTTTAATTTTTGTTAATAAATGATTACAAATCAGCTTATTTTAGAACGTAAATAACACCAAGCGCTCACCCGTACATATCTCTGGAACTGCTCATTTTAGGAGGATCTAAGTATCAAATTGTTTTTTTTTTTTTTTTTTTACAAATCAGCAATGTAAAAAAGGTGTTGAGGTAATTATGACCAAATGTAACTTAATTGTCAGTTTGATGTGATGAAATGTTTTTTGTTTAAAATATAAATGAAGCTACACAATACTGTATTGCTCAAAAACTATATATGATGTAGCTTAGCGTGTTTGTGTATTACAGTTAGAAAAATTAAGTAGAGTTATTCATTTTGTGATGTAGTTTGAAGGTTTTCATTGTTTGAACAAATTGTGAAATAAGGGACAGATATAATAAGATTTCATCTTCTTTCTGCTCCTTTCATTTTATCCTACTTGTATTCTTGTATCTGATGAAACTTTTTTTGTATTGTTCTATTAAAATGAATAAATAAACATCAAATCAAATCAAACTGTATGAGGGACAACCGTGGCCCGACCTACGTCATACCTGGGAGCGAGAGCAGGAGGGGGGAGGGGTGTCAAAAACACAGGATGAGATTTTTTTTCACTTTGCAAATGCTAAATTTGAGTTAGGATGAAATTTTTGACTTGTGAAAATTTCTCAAAAAGCTTATTTTATGCTTTTCATTATTCATTCAACCTTTATTTAGTCAGGTAAATCTTTTGAACCTCATGGACTCATTTACGAAAGCGACCTGCTAAAACTAAAGAACAATGAACAGCAGTGATAGAATTTCATTAAACAATAAACAAACAAACAATAAACAATAGAAAACAAAAAGAGAGAAAAAAACAAAAGATTTTTTTTTTTTTTTTTTAACAAAGTATCAAAAAACTAGCAAAACATTATAAGGTAGACGTATAAAATCAAAGACAGGAACAAATCTGCATTGGTTTTTGCCAGGATTCCAACAGATTCTGAAAACCATTTAGAGAAGTCAAGGTCGAGAGCTTCAGATCTTTTTGTAAGATATTCCATGAAGCAGGAGCAGAATAGGAGAAGGCCCTTTTTCCAAGTTCAGTCCTCACTGACGGAACACTGCAGGTAATCATGTCCTGAGAGCGCACACTGTAGCTGCACTCACGCAAAGACATGTATTCATTAGACTACTATTAGCTTAAAAACACTTTTCATTTCTCCTTTAAGTATCATTTAACAAAAGACTAGGCTATTCTTTTAATCTACACATACTTTACACATTAATGATAGATGAAAATTTAAACAAATTGTAACTCATTTTTACTTGAGTTTTATTTCAAAGTGGCAAAATTTATATTTTTTGACATATAAAATACTCTTTGGAGATATGCATGCTGAAATTCTTTAGTAGCCACATGCTGCCGTAACCAAACAGTGACTAACAACGCAACAGCTTTGGCACTTTCTTCTGCAGAAAACCAAGATCATTTTGTCCTCCCAAGGCAAACCTGCCTGGGGAGCAACTGTTCACAGCGAGATAGTGAATACCGTTCCGTCAAGCCCCCCCAAGCTATTTTTCAAAATAATTTTTAAGAAGAGCCATTTTTGGACAACTATCACCAAGCATGGCAGTAAGACAAGTATGAGAGAAAGTGTTTGGTACAGTAAGGTCTTTGTCGCTACACAAAAATTCAACAATTCTTCTTTAAAAAAAGTAACAGTGATTTTAAAAATATTACGTTATACATATCTGGTCAACAAAAAAGGTATTTGATCTGAACATCAAGAAGAGCTGTTTCATATAAGACAGTTTCTTTGAAATTGACATTAAACATTTCATAAAAATCTATAAAATGTCATTTGATTTAATACATTGATTTTCTCTCTTACTGATTTTCAACTTTCTGTTGATGAGGGCAAGGTTAATCTGGCTTAGCTCATTTCATTTTTCAAAATGCCCTTTTTAATCAACTGTCACTGAAGTGCAAACGACAGGTAACTGTTTTTTTCCTGGATACGTGTGCCTGTTACAATTGTTTGTCTTTTAACAAAATGTCATGAAAACCATGGGACAATTTTTAACAAAAATTGCACAAGGTATTTTTCTTTATATTTAGGTAAAGTGCACTGTGTCACAACTTTATTCTTGACCTGTACATTCTTCACATGTTCAAAAGAATATCCTCTAATTCACACAGAGATATAGCTTAAATTAATTTAGACCTAGCTAAAAATATTGGTTTTCTTAATCTCTTTATTTGAATGTCATTAAAATTTATATAGACATCATGGATATTGTGTTGCCATGGTCACCATCTTATAGCTTATATGATCGCTAAAGCAATTTAAGACCACATTCCCCAGATAGATATTATTAGCATATTAATGTAATAACAGTTTAGCTTTTTATCCAGTCCTTTGTTTTGCTTTTATAGTACACTCCAGAATCACATGTCCAAAGGTCTGTGTTAGCATGTATTAGTGCTTAAGTAAAAATTTACATGGCAACTTAGACATACAGAATAAAACACAAAAATGCTTTTGGAATTGTTTACATTAAATTGCACCAAACAATAACATTGTAAAAGTGATTGGTTTTTTTATGCAATAACTGACAAGTTACTGTAAACTTGTGAAACATGAAAAAACTCATTGGTTTTTTTATGCAATAACTGACAAGTTACTGTAAACTTGTGAAACATAAAAAAAACTTTGTGAAATTGTAACAAACTTATTTTCACATAAGGCCTTAGAAAAATGACCGATACAAATCATACCATCTGTGTGTGGCTGGTTAAAGCATGCAGGCTATAGTGGTATGGACGAATACAGGGAAACTGAAAACAATGAAACACCAAATGAAACACACTATCACTAAACATACAAAAATACTACTAATAATAATAAAACTACAAAAAAATCAACAGAAAAACACAGATCTTAAAAAAAAAAAAAAAAAAAGTCGGATAAAGAGTAAGAGTACCACCGTCTACAGCGCATCTCTCCAATATGGCCGCTAATTGCCACCAGCTGTCGGCCATCTCCCTGATGAGGTCCTCCACTACTTACGGCTGCAGTTGAGTGCTACTCTTTGCTGGAGCATTGTACTTCCCCAAGGTATTCATGCCTCCAGCCTGTATCTTGATATCTGAAGTGAGTTACTTACCTTGTTTTCTGTGTCTCCAGCAAGGGCGTCAGAGGCATCCGTAATGTGGGGGGGACACACTGATGTGTGTAGTGTCAGAGTAAGAGAGTCAGAGAATCTTTATTGTCATTTGCATCACATGTGGTACATGTGATGAAACGAGATTATGTACACAGGGTCCCAGTTACATCCAACATCAAAATTCATTCATTCATTCATTCATTCAACCTTTATTTATACAGGCTAGCCTCGTTGAGTCACGGGGACTCATTTACAAGAGGGACCTGTCTCACTCACACCAAACAACCATCCACTCTCACACTCACACCTAGGGTCAATTTAGAGTCACCAATCAGCCTAACAAGCATGTTTTTTGGTCTGTGGGAGGAAACCGGAGTACCCGGAGGAAACCCACGCATGCACGGGGAGAACATGCAAACTCCACCCAGAAAGGCCCCGGACCGGGATTTGAACCGGCAACCTTCTCGCTGAGAGGCAGCAGCTCTACCAGTTGTGCCACCGTGCTGCCCATGTAAATGTAAGAGAAAAACAGTAATAACGTCTTTTCTTTTTTTTGTTGAAAATTGATTCATTTCATTTAAAAACATGACAATTTATACATACAATACAATAACAAAAAGTAAATTAAATAAAATGAAAGGTGGCAGAAGAAGAACTAGTCTTATGAAAACTGCCCCTTTTTACTCAATTCTAATGTAAATCAAATTATATATATAAAAAATTTAATTCAAAAAGAAAATAACAATCTAGCTAAATTAAAAACATAAAAACTCAAACATCTTAATCAAATCAGACAACAACTTAAGTAGATATATGTATTAACGATTCCCATATTCTTCCAAGAAACTCGTCTTTATCAGTCTCTTAAATGTACACAGTGATCTGGCATTCTTAACAGTATCTTCCAAACCATTCCACAATCCTATTCCCTGAATTATTGTGGATCTTTCCTTCAAACTAGTACTAAAATAAGGCTTCACAAACATCTCAATTCCTTTAAGAAAATATACACTCTCTCTTTTTAAGAAAATGCGTTTGAATATTGTCAGGCAACATGCCTTTATGTGCCTTATACATAAGCAACAAAATGTTATAATTAACCAAATCATAGAACTTCCAAATGTTCAGTTGATAAAATAAAGTAGCCGACGGATATATATATACAGTATATATATAAGGGATGTTTTTTTCAAGTAGGAAATCGGTCCCAGCAGATCTTCCTCTGATTTCATCCTCAAATGGTGTCCCAATTGAGTTTGTTGATTCCTATAAATATTTGGGTATCATGGTTGATTCACAGCTCTCTTTTAAACTCCATGTGGAAAACCTAGTAAAGAAACTGAAAGTTAAACTGGGTTTCTTTTTCAGAAACAGATCATGTCTAACACTGAATGTTAGGAAACGCCTTGTATCTGTGACTTTCCTCCCCTCCATTGATTACGGTGACATTCTCTACATGAATGCTCCTACAAGCACCCTGCGGATGTTGGATGTTGTCTATCATGGTGCTCTAAGATTCATAACTGGCTGTGATTATCGTACCCACCACTGCACCCTGTATTCACTGGTTAACTGGACATCATTAACCTCACGCAGACTCTTCCACTGGTACATTTTCATCTTTAAATCACTTCTTGGTCTGCTGCCCTCATACATCTCCTCCTACATGTCTTTGCGTGAGTGCAGCTACAGTGTGCGCTCTCAGGACATCATCACCTGCAGTGTTCCGTCAGTGAGGACTGAACTTGGAAAAAGGGCCTTCTCCTACTCTGCTCCTGCTTCCTGGAATATCTTACAAAAAGATTTGAAGCTCTCGGCCCTGACCTCCCTAAATGGTTTTAAAAATCTTTTGGAAACCTGGCAAAAACCATTGCAGATATGTTCCTGTTTTTGATTTTGTACATCTACCTTGTGGTGTTTTGCTAGTTTTGATACTTTGCATTTCACTTTCTATTTCTCTCCTACGTTTTTTTTTCTTTTTTTTTCTGTTGTTTGTTGTTTAAGGAAATTCTACCATTGCTGTTCATCATTCTTTAGTTTGTAGCAGGTCGCTTTTGTAAATGAGCCCGCGAGGCTCAATGAGATTTACCTGACTAAATAAAGGTTGAATGAAAAAAATATCTATAGTTTTTTTTTCATAATAATTCGTACAGCTCTTTTCTGTAAAATGAACAAATGATTAGTTATTGTTTTACATGCTTTACCCCAGACTTCAATACAGTAAGCCAAATAAGGAACAACTAATGAATTATACAACATAAACAATGCTTTATCAGTGAAAAACTCTCTTACTTTATACAGAACTGCTATTGATCTGGATATTTTTGTTCTCAATTTGTTTATGTGAGGTCTCCATGTTAATTTCTCATCAATAATAACACCCAAAAATTTCACCTCACTAACTCTACAAATTTCAGTTCTGTCTACCAAAAATGGAGCGTGAACATCAGTTTTTCTGTTGCTGTGTATCATGTAATACGTTTTATCCATATTTAATGATAACTTATTTAGACTAAACCAATTTTGGATTTTCACAAATTCTGACTGTATTAACTCCAGCATTTGTTCTGTATCAACACCCTTACAAATAAATTTTGTGTCGTCTGCAAACAAAACACATCTAAAAAAGTCTGACACATTAACCAAGTGATTTACATACAAATTAAATTCATTCATTCATTCAACCTTTATTTATACAGGCTAGCCTCGTTGAGTCACGGGGACTCATTTACAAGAGGGACCTGTCTCACTCACACCAAACAACCATCCACTCTCACACTCACACCTAGGGTCAATTTAGAGTCACCAATCAGCCTAACAAGCATGTTTTTTGGTCTGTGGGAGGAAACCGGAGTACCCGGAGGAAACCCACGCATGCACGGGGAGAACATGCAAACTCCACCCAGAAAGGCCCCGGACCGGGATTTGAACCGGCAACCTTCTCGCTGAGAGGCAGCAGCTCTACCAGTTGTGCCAACGTGCTGCCCATAACTGGGTCCAAGTACATCTTGGATACATCTAGGATATAACTAAGAAAAACATCAACTAGAAATACACTAAGCCCTAATGTAATAGAAAAACATCGTTACAAACAGCAGCACGAACATGAGTCTGTATGAGCAAATGGTTACAGATGAACACAGCAACATGAAACAGATGTGATGTTGTGATATTTTGCAGTGATTATTCTTATCATTTATTTATTCATGAGTCTAACAGCCTCAGGGTAGAAGCTGTTCCTCAGTCTAGTGGTTCTACATTTGATGCTCCTTAACCTCCATCCTGAGGGGAGTGGGGCAAAAAGTGTGTGTGCTGGGTGAGTGGGGTCCTTGATGATGCAGGTGGCTCTTTTTCTGCATCTGGAGGTGTAGATGTCTGTGATAGTGGGGAGACTGACTCCAACAGACCTCTGTGCAGCCTTCACCACTCTCTGCAAAGCTTTTCTCTCTGCAGCCGTGAAGTCTCCATGCCACACGTCTATGCTGGGGCACAGGATGCTCTCCACTGCACACCTGTAGAAGGAGGTGAGGACTGAGCTTCTCAGACCAGCTCGTCTCAGCCGTCTGAGGAAGTAGTGTCTCTGATGACCTTTCTTGATCAGGCTGGTGGTGTTGTTGCTCCAGCTGAGGTTATCATTCATGTGTACACCCAGGTACTTGTAGCTGGAGACCACTTCCACCACAGATCCTCTTATGTTCAGTGGGGTGTGGGTGTGTTTGTTCCTTCTGAAGTCCACAATCATCTCCTTTATCTTCTTCACATTTATGTGAAGGTTATTCTCCTTGCCCCAGCTCTCCAGATGGTCCACCTCCTGCCTGTAGCTGGACTCATCATTGTTTGTGATGCATCCCACCACAACTGTATCATCTGCAAACTTTACAATATGACAGGATGGGTGGCTGCACAATCATATGTGAGCAGACAGAGTGAACAGGAGAGGGCTCAACACACATCCTTGAGGAGAGCCTGTGCGTGCGCTGTAGTGTGTGCGCGTGCATGTGAGCAACATTTCATCTAGATTTCCTTGTTTTAATTCCACACATTTGAAGCATGCTTGTCACCAAGTTTATTCAGCTCTGGGTTTTAAAGACTTTTTAACTTTAATGCACTTCAGCTCACAACCTCAGATCTGCTCTAATTGGCCCTCATGCACAAACATGTTCGTATTTCTATCCTAAATTTCTCCTACTTTTGTTCGTACGAAGCGTTCGTACGAACATGCCACGTCAGATTCAACAAACTCTTCTATCCTCAGGAAAAGTGTGTAAATGGCTGCGCAAACATGATGAATCCCACCTGTTCTATTCACCTGCGCGTGCACGCGGATAGGTCATTTACACAGTTCCCACCCCTCAAAACACCATATAGGGCTACGTTTCCTGCCTCAGAGGCAAAAGGTGTTTGTTCATAAAATGACAGCGAAAAGTAAAAAGAAGAACTTTACCGGTGCGGAGATTGAAGTTCTGCTCTCTGAGGTCAAGAAAAGAAAATCTGTCCTTATTAGCAGCGTCACTCATGGGAGTACATGACCAACTAAAGCCAAAGAATGTTTGTTTATAAGAAATGTGGACCTTAAAATATACACGCGACCTGGTGGCCCACTGGGTAAAGCATTGCATTGCTTATCGAGACCTTGTGGGTTAGATTCCCACGAGGTATGACTATCTTTTTCCTTCTTTCTTTAGATTATTTATTCATTCCAGATTAAAAAGACTTTATGCTTCATTTCTTGTTGTATTGTAAATAGTTTTCTTGTGTTCTTTAAATCTGGAATGAATTAAAAGGAGAAAAAAAACGTTGTCCCATGTGGGACTCGAACCCATAAAGTTCAGAACTGCGACGCAACGCTCTACTGATTGAGCTATCTGACAGCTATGACTAAAACAGGAGGAGGTCAACCTAAAGTCTGCATTACTGAAGTCTGCATTACCGAGACAAATTAAACTTAAATTAATTCATAATTTAAGTTGGTTTCAGTTTGAGATCTTCATATTGATATTGTAGTGTTAGAAAACGGCATTGATAACAAATTGATTTTAATTTAAATACTTTAATCCGTTAGTCATTATTACATTTAAAATTATAATTCGACTTCAAACAGAACCTATTGTCAAAAACAATTGTGGTGCGTGACTTTTTTAAACTCTAAATATTTTCTAAATAACGAAATATGAAGTTATTAGTGGAGAAATTCCGTCTGGATGACAGCAGACTGACGCTCCTAAAATATACGACAGGTCCGGACCACTCGTAAATTTTGTTCGTATCTGAAAAAAATCGTAGGATAATAAAACATTGTTGAATGCCACAAATGATCCTAAATCACTCGTACGCACAGTTTAAGAACAAATCTGTGCGTACGAACGGTTCGTGCATGAGGGCCATTGTGTTTAGAGAAAAAAACATCACCACTGGAATTTTTTACTTGTGTTCAACACTACTCATCTAAATGATTTTTCTCAAGAAACTTGAGGACAACAAGGTGTGAGGTATTAAAGACATTTAAACATGAATGCACCTGAAAACAGCATATCTTACACCTGCAACGTCTTACAGCCTCGCAGTTACTGCTCAGCTAAGATGTTACATGATGATGATGATTAGCCATTTAGTTGAAGTCGACTTTCAGCCACTTTATGGATCTGTCCTTTCCACGCGTTCCTGTCCTCAACGATTACTTTGAGTTCTGCAATCGTCTTGCTGTTGGCCGATGTGATTGTATCAAGCCAGCGTATTCTTTGCCGTCCTCTTCTTCTCGTCCCGCTCACTTTGCCCAGCATCATCAAAGTCTCCAGTGAATTTGCGCGCATAACGTGGCCGAAAAAGGACAGTTGCTGTTTGACGATTTTGCCCTCAAGCGACATTTTCGGCTTGATACGGTCCAGGACCATCTTGTTTGTTGTCCGCGATGTCCAGGGTATTCATTCATTCATTCAACCTTTATTTAGTCAGGTAAATCTTTTGAACCTCATGGGCTCATTTACGAAAGCGACCTGCTAAAACTAAAGAACAATGAACAGCAGTGGTAGAATTTCCTTAAACAATAAACAAACAAACAATAAACAATAGAAAACAAAAGAGAGAAAAAAACAAAAGAAAGTTTTTTTTTTTTTAACAAAGTATCAAAAAACTAGCAAAACATTATAAGGTAGACGTATAAAATCAAAGACAGGAACAAATCTGCATTGGTTTTTGCCAGGATTCCAACAGATTCTGAAAACCATTTAGAGAAGTCAAGGTCGAGAGCTTCAGATCTTTTTGTAAGATATTCCATGAAGCAGGAGCGGAGTAGGAGAAGGCCCTTTTTCCAAGTTCAGTCCTCACTGACGGAACACTGCAGGTAATCATGTCCTGAGAGCGCACACTGTAGCTGCACTCACGCAAAGACATGTAGGAGGAGATGTATGAGGGCAGCAGACCAAGAAGTGATTTGAAGATGAAAATGTACCAGTGGAAGAGTCTGCGTGAGGTTAATGATGTCCAGTTAACCAGTGAATACAGGGTGCAGTGGTGGGTACGATAATCACAACCAGTTATGAATCTTAGTGCACCATGATAGACAACATCCAACATCCGCAGGGTGCTTGTAGGAGCATTCATGTAGAGAATGTCACCGTAATCAATGGAGGGAAGGAAAGTCACAGACACAAGGCGTTTCCTAACATTCAGTGATAGACATGATCTGTTTCTGAAAATGAAACCCAGTTTAACTTTCAGTTTCTTCACTAGGTTTTCCACGTGGAGTTTAAAAGAGAGATGTGAATCGCGCAGTAGTCTTCTCCAACACCAGAGTTAAAAAGCGTCAATTTTTCTTCTTTCCGCTTTCCTGATTGTCCAACTTTCACATCCATATGTTGCTATGGGAAAGACAATGGCGTTGACGAGTCTCGTTTTCGTCGCAATGCTCACGTCCTTTCTCTTCCAGACTTTGTCCATTCCTTGCATTGCGGCCCGGCCAAGTGCAATCAGCCTTTTGATCTCTGGTCCGGATTCGCCGTTTTGGTCAATTTTGGCTCTTAGGAAAATGAAATCTTGGACTGGCTCGATCTTTTCATTGTTGATCTTGATGTTTACTGCATCATTGCACGCCATTGTCATTACTTTCGTTTTCTTGATGTTGAGGTACAGTCCCATGCGTTCACTTTCCTCTTGAACTCGTTGGATCAAGTATTCCAGGTCTTTTTCACTATCTGTAAGTATAGTTGTGTCATCCGCATATCGCAGGTTGTTGATAGTCCTACCCCCAATATGGACTCCAATTATGGTCTCGTCCAGGTTACATCGTCGCATGATCATTTCGGCGTACAGCTTAAACAAGGCTGGAGATAAAATGCATCCCTGCCTGACGCCTTTACCGATTTTGAACCAGTCGGTGTTACCACACGATGTTCTGACAGTTGCTTCTTGATTGGAGTACAATGTTCGCATCAGCTGTTCAATGTGTTCTGGTACGCCCATTTGTTTCAAACACGCCCAGAGTTTGTCATGGTCCACACAGTCGAACGCCTTGGTGTAGTCGATGAAACACATATAGACGTCCTTCTGGTACTCTCTAGCCTTCTCCATGATCCAGTGTAGGTTCGCGATTTGATCCCTCGTGCCTCGTCCTTTGCGAAAACCAGCCTGAACATCTGGTAGTTCCCGTTCCATGATTGTCGCAATGCGATTTTGTAGAATCTTTAGCAGGATTTTGCTGGCATGGAAGATGAGCGCGATAGTTCGATAGTTGGAGCATTCCTGTAGATCGCCTTTTTTAGGAAGCTTGACGAAAACTGATCTTGTCCAGTCTTTGGGCCACAATTTTGTGATCCAGATGTTCTGACACAATTTGGTAAGGATTTTGACTGGTATTAGCATGAGTAGTTCCGCTGGTAAATTATCCGTGCCTGGGGCCTTCCTGTTTGGTAGTTGTTTTAGAACCCAAGTGACTTCTTCTTCCAGGATGCCCGGTTCCTGGTCCATCTGTTTGGGTTGATCGACCAGTTGGACTGATGGATTGCCAGCGTATAGCTCATTTGCATAGTCCCGCCATCGTCGCTTGATTTGCCCCTCTTCTTGCAATATTGTACCATCGCTGTCCTTGATGGTAGACGCTTTGTGTGCCGTGAATGATGTTCTGGCCTGCTTGACATGGGTAAAGGGTCGATGTATACCGTTTGGTGCTGTCCAAGTGTACAGCCGACGTTTGGGCTGTTCGAACCAAGTGTTCATGACTGAGAGATGGTTTTCTGTGCAACATTGGATCAAACGGTCCCCAGCGTCATTTCGCTCACCAAGACCTAACTTGCAGACGGCAGGCAAGTCTTCACCTGATCCAACTTTCGCATTGAAATCTCCCATTACGAAGATTATGTCCCGAGCTGGGGTCTGGTCAATTTAAGATTACATAGAGATTACATTTAAGATGTTATATAGCTCCTCTCAAATATCCTTCTAACATGTAAATATGTTTATGATCAACCCCCTGGTCAACAACTGCCCGCACTAAGCTGCCAAACTGGCAAGCGATCAGCACAGAGGTGTCTCCACCTCCTCTACCTGTGCACGTTTTCTACAGAGGCAGGAGGAGACACACAGAACTGCTGTTTAGAGTTGGAGGAAACCAGGAAATCCTGGAGTGGACGTTTAGTAGTATTCTCCTATTAATCAAGTGGAATGGATTCGTTCACGAAGAAAGAAAAACTGCACCGACTGAACTAATGTTTCATAGTAAAAGTGTGTGTGTGTGTGCATGTGTGTGTGCATGTGTGTGTGTATGTGTGTGGTAGTGGGGGGTTCCAAATGAATGTTTTTTTCATGTGGGGGTTCCAAATGAACGTTTTTTTCATGAGGGGGAACACGTCCCCTTCACATATAATGGTTGCAACGCCTATGGTCTCCAGTCATCCAGTCTCTTTGGATCCCTTCCAGCCCTGGTCTGCCTTGGTTGTATTCCTCATACCCATGCCTTGCACTCCAACCACTTGCCTGCCATGTCAACTCATCCTTCTCTGGACTCCATTTGGAATCACCTCAGTGCTTCACCATAAACATCCAACATGTAAGAGAAATCAAAAATATCAACTGCAAGATTCAACCCTTAACTCCAAACCCACATGACCTTATCTTTGCTCCCCAGGGGTTCTAGAGGACTACTTGTAAATATCTTCACTTGTATATAATAAACACTGTTAAATCTTTACCTTGTGGAGTCTTCTCTCGTTCCGGGTCTCGTAAAAATCTGGGTTCCCTGAGATTGTTACATAAAGGTGATTAATAAACGACAAATTTCATTCAGTTTAACAGTTTTTTCTAACTTTGTGTTAAATTGTGTGGTCACATTGTACTAAAACAGTACAATGTGAATGGTGCTAAATCTTACATTGCTCAAAGCCAAAGAAAAATAAACAATAAAAATATAAAGCATGTAGTGTAATGATACATTCATTATTTTTAGAAAAGTCTCAAACCATAAAGATGCGGGTAGGAGAGCATTCTTAAGAAAAACAGAAAATTCTCTTGAATGGATTTTAAGAAAACTTGCAGAAAGTGATCATTTTACTTTTACAACTGATGTGTTTTGGAAAAAATGTAATTTAAGACTACCACATCTGACCTTAAAAAACCCCAAGAATACTTAAACTGTAAAGATTTACAATGTACACAGATAATTAATTTTGGTTTATTTATATAGCACCAAATCACAACAGAAGTAGTCTCAGGGCACTTTACAAAACATTCACATACATACAAAAGCCAATTAAAGTTCTCTGTCTAAGGAAGATAGGCAGACTCATTGAATCTTCACTTTGTTACAGTCTCCCATTCTGAACAAGATCAAAGGTAACAGTGTGGGGGAAAACAACCTCCTTTTTAACAGGAAGAAACCTCCAAAAGAACCAGGCTCAGGACAAGTGACCATCTGCTTCAACCGGCTGTGTTTGAGAGGACAGAAAGGAGAAACAAACAAACACAGAATGAGAGGTCCAGATGTAGATGCAGGTGTACCCCCATTGGAAGAAAGACAAAAACACATGGCAAGGATAAAAAATAAAATACAATTACAAAACAGGTTGAGCAGATTAAGTAAAGACAGTAGCATAGTGAATAAATGTGGTCAGCATGTCCTCCAGCAGTATAAACCTATAGCAGCATAACTAGGTAGCTCAGAAAACCCAAGCCAACCCTAACAATAGGATTTATCAAAAAGGAAAAACTTAAGCCAAATCTTAAAAGTAGACAATATGTCAACTTCATGGACAGAAACTGGAACTTGCTTCCACATGAGAAAAGCCTGATCACTGAAAGCTCTGCATCCCGTTCTGCTTTTGGAAACTGTAGGAACCACAAATAAACCTTCAGTTTGACAGTGAAGTGAGCTGTCAGGAAAATATGTATTAATGCGATCTGTAATATACAAAGTAAGATTGAGCTAAGTTGTTGAGAGCTTTGTAGGGTAGAAGTAAGATTTTGAATTATATTCTGAATTTGACAGGGAGTCAATGGTGAGAAGATAAAACTAAAGAGATATGTCTCCTATCAACTCTTATTAAAACTCTGGCAGCAGCATTTTGGATTAGCTAAAGACTTTTCAAATAAATTTGTGCACACCCAGATAGTAAACAATTGCAATAGTCCAACCTAAATGTGATAAATGCATGGACCAGTTTTTCTGCATCATTTTTGTACAAGTGTTTTCTAATCTTAGTGATATCACGTAGGTGGAGGAAACTGTTTTGGGAAAAAAATTTTAATATGGGGGTTAAAAGACATATCCTGATCAAAAATAACACCAAAAGGTTTTAACTTTAGAACTGGAGGCCAAATTAATATCATCCAGATAAAGTGAAAAAAAAATAAAACCTGCAAAATTCATTCCTAAGATAGGTCCAAAAACCACAATTTTTTGACTTGTCTGAGTTCAAAAGCAGAAAATTAAGGGTCATCCAAGTTTTAACGTATTTAAGATATGATTGTAACTTAAGTAATTTATTGGATTCATGGACAAATATTTTCACACAAAATTCATGGACAAATATAACTGAGTATCATCAGCATAGCAATGAAAATTTAGCCCTTGTTGTTTACAAAGTAATAACTTTACCTAATGGAAGCATATATAAAGTAAAAAGTATTGGTCCAAGCACTGAACCCTGAGGAACTCCATGACTAACTTTGTTGTATGAAGAATGTTGATTATTTGCATTTACAAACTGGAATATATATTTTTATTAAAGTTTTTATTCATTTTACATATTAAAAAGCAACATAAAAGATAATGGGAAAAAAACCATTTCATAAATATGTGAAAAAAATCTAAATACATAAAATGAAAGGTGGCAGAAATAAGGAAATTTTCTTATTTTGTCTGCCTCTTTTTTCCAAAAAAAAACAACAACAACAAAACAAACAATCAATTTAAACAATAAACTTCCAGAAACAATAGATCAATTTAGTAACATTTCAAACTCAATAATTAACAAATACATTAGGATGCATTACTTAAAGCTTTAGTATTTTGCAAGCAGCAGTTTAGACTTGACAATTTTTTTGAATTTCATCACAGAGTTTACATCTTTAACATCCTTATCCAAAACATTCCACAATTCCACTCCCTTATTTGAAATAAAACATCCCTTCAAACTAGTCCTATATCTAGGTTTAACAAACATTTCAGTTCCTTTTAAACTGTAACAGCTTTCTCTCTTTATGAAAAACTTTTGAACATTTTGTGGGTAGCACATTCTTATGAGCCTTATGCATTACTATCAAAATATTATAATCTACCAATTCATAAAATGTCAATAATTTGAGTTGTTTAAATAATACATTCGATAGATGCCGTGGCGGCCGTGGCGTAGTGGTAATGGCAGTCGTCCCCCGATCGGAAGGTTGACGGTTTGAATCCCGTTTCCCCCACACCAAGTGTCGTTGTGTCCTTGGGTAAGACACAACCCTTGTTTATTCTGTTGAGTTTTGATCTGGTATTGTCTATCTGTACAAACTGACTTCTGTCCTCCAAATAGCTAGATACATTTTAAGGTCAGTCCTCTAATACCATATTTATTCAACTTCTCGAGGAGAATAGTATGATCCACTGTGTCAAAAGCTTTCTTTAAATCAACAAACAAACCCACACAGTGTTTCTTTTGATCAATAGTCGTGGACATTTGTTCTGTCAATTCCATAAGAGCCATATAAGTCAAATTTTTAGATCTAAAATCATATTGGCTGTTACTTAAAATTTTATAGTAATCAAGAAATGTGTCTAATCTAATCACAAATAATTTTTCAAGAATTTCAGAAAATTGTGGTAATAAGGAAATTGGTCTATAATTATTGAATATAGACTTATCACCATACCTGGAAATAATAATAATAATGAATTCAATTTATAACGCACTTTTCATTACTGAAAATCTCAAAGTGCTACACATATTGAATGCTACACACATTCATAAACCAGTAGCGGCAGACTACCATGCAAGGTGCTTTTCCAGACCTACCGGGAGCAACTCAGGGTTAAGTGTCTTGCCCAAGGACACAACGACACATGGCATGGGGAACCGGGACTCGAACCGCCAACTTTCAGATCGGGGGACGACTGCCATTACCACTACGCCACAGCCGCCCAATAGGGACAACCTTTGCTACCTTCATATTATCTGGAAAAATACCAGTTGAAAAAGACAAATTACATATATACGTGAACAGTTCAATGACATAAGACATTATGTCTTTTACAACCAACATGTCCATATCATACCAATCCTTAGATCTTTTATCAGAATTTTTTTTGTGACAGTCTTTATTTAATATTTATCAGTTTCATATAGAAACATAGTATTTTTATGATCATTAAGTAAGTAGCTCACATTTTTATCAACTTTTGGTATTGTTTTTGCCAGGTTTGATCCCACATTTACAAAATAGTCATTA
Organism: Garcialebias charrua; assembly: GCA_038048925.1. Classification (NCBI taxonomy): domain Eukaryota; kingdom Metazoa; phylum Chordata; class Actinopteri; order Cyprinodontiformes; family Rivulidae; genus Garcialebias; species Garcialebias charrua. Next base: position 28,262 of record JBBPBX010039400.1, read on the forward strand.
AATTAATTTATAATTTCATTGTTATCATATATTTCATTACCACTTTTCACAAAACATTGTGATGAACTAGTTCCTTTCTTGTGTTTATTCAGAACATTATTTATAACGCGCCATGTTGATTTTATTTCACCATTTGTTTTATTTAGTTGTTCATCTGTAATATTCCCTCTTTTGTTTCCTTATGATTCCCACCAATTTGTTTTTGTACTTTTTGTATTTGTTTTCAGCCTCATGAGTTCTATGCTTCAAAAAACAAGAATGCAAATAGTTCTTTTTTTGCAAGCGTTTCTCAGTTCTGTTGTCATCCATGGATGATCAACAGTACCTTTTTTTACATAATTTTTTTAACACAATTTTTCTTATACAACACATTTAAAATGTTCATAAACTCACCGTATGCTTTGTTCACGTCTTCAACATAGACATCACTCCAATTTTGTTTTGTTAATTCATTTTTAGTCTATTTAATGCTTTAATTGATGTATTTATTATTGTTTTCTTCTCTACAGTTATATTTGGAATTATAACCTCTTTATTGTAAATTGTAAAAACTGGTAAATGATCACTTAGATCAGTCATCAAAATATCACTTAATATATTTGCATCAGCTATATTAGTAAATACATTATCAATTATTGTAGAACTATGTGTTGTTATTCTTGTTGGATTTGTTATCGATGGAAACAAGTTTATACTATACATTGAATTTATGAATGTACTTATGTTATTTGAATCGGTCTTATTACCCAAATCAATATTGAAGTCACCACACAAAAAACTCCTTTATTTCTGCTCTTTACTAGTAACTCCATATTTTTTTCCGTAAATAATTCTATATTGGATCCTGGTGATCGGTAAACACAACTTATTACAATGTTTTTGTCATTCTCATTTATTATTTCTATTGATATCATGTCCATGATGTTATCTACAGTCATCGACATAACACTAATGAATTTACATTTTATTTCATTTTTAATAAATAAAGCAACTCCTCTACCTCTTTTTGTTTTTCTGTTGATATGGTATAATTCATAACCTTCGATGTATGCATTATCTATATTAATGTCATTTAACCATGTTTCTGATAAAGCTATAATTGTAAAGGCTTTATTTAATTTATTTAGGTAATCTGTTAATTTGGATATATTTGCATTGATAATTTTGCAATTCAAATGGATAATAGAAAGGTTTCCATTTGTCGTGTTTATATCATTAAATTGTTTTTCATTATAGTATTTACTATCTTTTATAGCTGGGAAAAAAATTTTGTCGATCACCTCTTCAACACTATAAATTTTTGATTCAGAGTCATCGTACATCATATTGATTTAGTTTTTTTTTTCATCAAACTGATTTTTTAATGGATATTTGTGAGAAATATTTGTTTGTCTTCTCCTATGTTCATCTAAAATTGTCCAATTCCTTCAAGTCTCGTATTACTTTAGCTTGTGATGTTTCCTTTACTTTGATCCAGATTTTTCCATTTCTCATCCATGTTGATACAATTTTTTTTTTGCTTTTTTAATAATCGTGCTTCATGTGCAATGACTCCATTTCACTTTGTTAGATGTTCATTTATGAAAACTCTTGTTCCCTGTAAATTTTTTGCTTTCATGATCGCTTTATTCCTTGCTTTTCTGCTGAT
>JBBPBX010039401.1:8383-29908 GCA_038048925.1 Garcialebias charrua
CAGGTCGCTTTCGTAAATGAGCCCATGAGGTTCAAAAGATTTACCTGACTAAATAAAGGTTGAATGAATGAATGAATGGAAGTGGAAGGAGCAATTATTCCACTGGAACAATGCAGGTACAGCTCCTTTTTAACCACTGTTTGATGCTGGCTCTTGAATATTCTGAGGTTTAAAACGCCGGCTACAACCGAGTGTTAGCTTTAAGGCTAACTCGGTTAGCCACGAACTCTGGCATTAAAATATAAAAAACTAAGCGCTCTATTGTACCTGCTATTCACTGGACACAACGGCACACAACAAATCTCTCTTGTTGTACCAGTAGCTCGCAGATAATTTACCTTTTGTGTCTTTTACATGGTCTAGTTCTAGAAGCTACCGCTAACAACAACAGTAGTTGATGAGAGCCGGAAGTGAAGCGTGTGAGTCATATTTTAACGGAAGTACGTCACCACTACCCGTGGCATATAGGCTATTGTTTGAAAAAAGGGGCAGATATAATACGATTTTTTTCTGCTACCTTTCATTTTATATTTTGTATTTTATCGTTTATGGGATTGTTTTTTATTGTTTTTAAAATGAATAAATTTATGAAAATAAATAAATAAATGCTCTAAAAGAGCACAGAATGTCATGATTTCAACTCCCTGTCTCCTCTGCTCTCAGCCAACTGCAGCCTCTCTTGACCACGCCCACTTCTCTGCTCTGCACATCTGATCAGCTGCAACCGGAAGTTTATCCTATATGGGCTGCACAAATGTGCAGGAGGTGTTAAATAATTTAAAATAATTTATTTTAAATAAAAAATTCCATGCTGATCGTGCAATTCATCCATCAGTTAGTTGTGCCATGTCCACTCTTAACTCCCCAGTATAGCTCTGCGTTCGGCCGAACGCCGCTCGACGCCGTTCGAACGCAGAGGCACAAGCCTTTGAACGCAGGCGCGAACGCGGCAAGCTCAAATTTTATGACCGCTTACGCAAGCGCATTGTCTCACAATAAACTGCCCGGCGCCGGACTGTTTTGTATGCGACACAAATGTATTAAATTCTCCTTAATCCCTGATCTGGACTTTTCTTTTGTTTTTTGCCAAAAGTCAAGTGATCGATTCCTTCTCCGCTTACTCCATGACTGAAATGATGAGGAAATTAATGAATTTGTCACGAGCGAATTAAACTCTGGTCCAACGTGGCTGTGTGAGGTTCTGCAGATTTGCTGGTGTGCTGGACCAGCGCTCCCTGTTTTTATTTTATTTTTTAGAACTTTTTAATAACATATAAACACAGAACACTGCAGCGGCTGCAGCCAGAGCCAGCTACCGACTCGTGCCTTTTTTTTCCCCACCGACCTGTCAATCAATTCAGTAGGCATGTCGGCAAATGACCAATCAGCGACCTTAATTTGTCCCGTAGGTAAACGCTCTGCCCTGCATCTGCTTAAATGACATCAAGTATTTGGAGCAAAAACGTGAGCATTAACGTGAGAACGAACGCAGAGCTATACTGTGAACTGCCTGCGCACAGAACGCGCGTGTAGAGCGGCGTTCGGCAAAACGCAGAGCTATACTGGAGCCTTTATTTTGAAAACTGCAATAGATTGAGGCTGCGATAAACGAAACACAAAGTAGTGAGAGACTACTGTATAATAGCCGCTTTGGTGTATAAGTTGCAGGACTTGCAAATGTATATAAAAAGGTGCAACTTATACACCAGAAAATACAGTACTTGTACTACTACTGTATTTCTATTTTGCAGTTTTTCACTCATTGCGGGGCTTCAGGGTACGGATCCCCCGTGATAAATGAGAGACTGCTGTATCCCGAAAAAATTTGTTGTCAAATGTTTCAGAAAGTGAAAGTCGACATACAGTATTCTATAAATTCATTAGATAAGAGTGAAATATTTCAAGCCTTGTAATTTTGGTTGTCTTACAGATATAAAAAAAAAAGTTGATTCTCATAAAATGAGAAAAATGTGAAGAGATTCATAAACTCCTGGTGTCACACACTAATCAGCTGATGAACTCCTAGACATGAGCTACAAATGTCATTCATCAAGTCTGAAACCAGAGACAACCTCAGAAGAGTCTAACCTTCTGAGGAGACAAAGACCTGGACTGTCTCTCAGTGGTCCAACGTCCTCTTTTCACATGAAAGTACATTTTCATGTCACTTATAAATCAAGATCCCAGAGTCTGGAGGAAGGGAGGAGAGGTCCAGAATCCACGTTGTTGAAGTCCAGAGAGAAGTTTCCACAGTCAGGGATGGTTTGGTCCATGTCCTCTGCTGGTTCTGGTCCATTGGGTTCTCTGAAGTCCACAGTCCATGCAGCATCTAGCAGGACATTTGTACTCATTTGAAGCTCTTCATGCTTCCTTCTGATGACGAGCTTTATGGAGACGCTGATTTCATTTTCAGCAGGACTTGGCTCCTTTCCAAAGCTGGCTGTGCAACATTCTAATTTTCTGAGACTCTTGAGTTTTGGTTTTTCATGTTTTCTAAGATTTGATCATCAAGAAATAAAGGCTGAAATATTTCACTCTGTAATTATATAAATTATGGGTTTAACCTTCTGAAATGATTGATAAAAATGTTGAACGTTTTCACGAGTTTCTAAAAAAAATTGACCTGTCACTTTATATAACTCCTGTTTGAAGATGATACATTTTTAATTTCAACATTTCCTTTTGTATCCAGTTGTGTTCCTCAAACAAAGGGTCTCTGTCTGGTGTCCCAGAGTGAGTTTCAGACTTTACCGGACTACCTGAGGTGTATGCCTCTGAGCAGCCTGAACCAGGCCATCGCCAACATCAACAAGTCCATGAACGTGGATGAAGGTGAGTGCAGCTGTGAAACGCAAGGTGTTTTTAGCAGTGTGAAAACTTCAGACTGGGACATTTTCAAAGTCAGGATTTGGATTTATTGGTGGATGTAATGTTTTGTTAGTAGATTTTTCTAAGAGATTGTTTTTTATTTATGCACATTGAAATTTATCCAAGCATCAGTGTTCCCCCTAGATAACTTGCCATGGCGTTCGGTAGGCGGGGTGCTGCGCCCCGCCTGTATAATGGTAGGGGAAACACTGAGCATCACAGAATACAAAATCCCACTTCATCTAAAAACTCATTCCAAATTCAGTCCGCACTGCAGACACCCACACCTGTCTGTATTAACAAACATCTGTTTCACTGAAGTAAAATCTGATTAAACATGTTGGGTGATTTATCAGATTATCTTTGTTGTTGGGCACCCTCTGCAGGAGAAATGACCACATATACAATGGAGGAGCTGAAGAGGATCAGTAGTGTGGGAACCCGTGCTCCTGTATACGTCCTCTGTCTAAAGGAGCTGAAGAGGCTGAAGCAGGTGGAAGGCAGCGCCAACACCAGTGTTTATGAACTGGTAACAGCTAAAGAGTAGGCCAGCACCAAGTCTGGACTTGTGAAGACAAATCTCTACAGAACTGATGCTTTGTGTCTGGGAGGAGTGACCTTACCAGCCACAGCAGGTTTTGTACATTGAAAATAGTTAGTGTGCATGATGTCTTCTTCATGATTTAATGGTTGATGGAAATTATGTTTAATAAAATTATAATTCAAAAGCTATATAATCTCTAGTCATACAATGGAGGTTGTTACCACCTGCTGGCTGCACTATTTTTTTTCTCTCCCTCAGCTCCTATTGTTATTTCACCTTAAGGCATGCCCTGAACACATCTAGACTCACTTGGTTTGTCAGCAGTTTCTTTCCAGATTGTGAAAGCAGCCGCCACATCCACCCGTCCGTTCAACAGACGCATACAGAAGCCATTAAAAGAAATCCGAGGCCTTTTAAACCCTCATGCTCTTGGTTTACCTGGGTGGATACGTCGTTTGTGGGATTTATAGAAATCCAGTAAAATAAAGATACGTTCGCTCTTGTGCTCCGACATGTCAACACGGAAGTGCCGGAAGCCGATGATGTCATCGAGTTAGAAGTTTGCTAGTGGTGGGTCGATGAGGCGTCATGAAGCATTTCAACACGTTGCCAAACTGTATCGATACTGTCACTGCATACTGACACCTGCTGGAACTTAAACATCCCTAGAGGCAACTTATGTATTTGACAGACTCAACTGACACTGATTTGATGACCTACTATATACAATTATATTGGGAAGTGGTGGGCCTGTGATCGGAAGATCGCCGGTTCACGCACGACAAACATCAAAATGTGGGTGGAAAAGGTGAACACCCACACCTGCCTCCACCCTCATTCGCCCCACCCTGGCCCCTGAGCAAGGCCCCCACCATTTGCTCCCTAAACAGGTCTCTCTTGAAAATGAGTCCTCGTGGCTCAATGAGACTACCTGTATAAATAAAGGGTAAATGAAAAACATATATACTGTATATATAATTTAAGTCATTGTATTTTATATTATTTCATATCTTCATTTAAATTTAAAATATGTTTGATATTTTAGATACAGTCAATAAATAATGTGAACTTGTATCATAATGTGAAAATATAAGTGAACATGTTGTGAATGAGGATGCTTGTGGACTGGATTTTTTTTAATACAAATTTTTATTTAAAAAAGTTATAAATAACCCGAGGGACTGGCAGTCCTTCATGGTGAAATTCAACAGACCCTCATCCAGCATCTGCTTCCTGCAAGCTTGATGGTTAGAAATTAGATGAAGAATAAATTAATAGGAATTAATTATCAATAAAGCAACTGAGTGAGTTGTAGAATGGCTGTATACCCGAGTTTACCCTGGATGTATCTGGGACTTCATTCTCATTCCTGGCCCTATCCACCTTATTCCTAGCCCCCATGATTCCTTGCGCAAATTATGGGAACCACTTCTGCCACAGCACTTTTTTTACACGCTAGCAATGCGCCAACCAGTTTTCGTCAGAGGTTTTAGGTCATAAAATATGTGGGAACACGAACGAACACAACTCTCATGTGGAGATATTGTTTTACCGCTACCTACAGCTGTTGAGGGGTGGGAGGACGACTTGAAGAAGTGGCCGAAAATAACGTACACTAGCATACTTAGCTACTGTACTTTGTTGGCTCTGTTGCTTCAGATGGCAAAGCGATGAGCAATCTGAAAAGCTCTGAAGTTTATCAGTATCTTCACAGTAACAAGGTTGGTCCTGTTCTGAAGGTGGGACACAATCTTATTTACCTTAAGGCAAACATAGAGCCCAGCCAAAGCCTTAAAAATCCACATCACCAAGCCTGGGTGTTTGTTTCAGCGACAGGAGAAATACAAACAACAGGGTGTTCTTGTATTGCAGGGCAAGGCAGACGCTGCTGCAATACTGTGGAAGGTACAAGCTTATTTATATATATATTCTGCTATATAATCATGTTGATTGCGTTATTTGAAAAATAATTTAATTTTTAACTTAATTTTTAATTCAGGTTGAGAATGCAGTCAGACAGGGAAAGACTGGTACATCATGCACTGATGTACAGAGAAAGTGGAATGAAGGCACAAGAAAGAATGTGGAGCTGAAAAGGATGAAGCAAATAAATTTTAGACGTCACACCCAAACTTTTTAAGGATCATGAAGAATTTAAAAGTTACGTCAGTTCTTCTGTGATGGCCCCACTATTTCAGCTGCAGACAAACAGTCTTCTGTCCCTGTGCTACAGAGTAAATGTAGATGATGGAGAATCCTCTCAAAGCCAATGTGATCTACATTTGCCTCACACACAGCACACTGACCTGTAAGAAGTGTCAATATTTTTATGTAACATATGTTCAGCTAAGCCCAGCACAGATGGAGAAGTTGACCCAAGACACCCAGGTACAGAGTGCACAGCTATGGCACAATTCAAGGAAACTGCAAGTACTGCAAAAAGAGTACCCAAACAGAGTGGTACTAACCCACAGAAGTTCCTTAAAGAACACTTGCACCCCACCTTCACTGGAAACAGCCACTAAATATGGAAAAGAAAATGAGGAAAAAGCAATTCAGTTATTAGAGGCTGAAGGACACACTGTGGAGCAGAGAGGCCTGGTGGTGTCTCCTGACCGTCCCTGGTTTAACCTTTTTTATTTATACAGGCTTGCCTCGTTGAGCCACGGGGACTCATTTACAAGAGGGACCTGTCTCACTCACACCCAGGGTCAATTTAGAGTTACCAATCAGCCTAACATGCATGTTTTTTGGGGGGGGAATGTGGGAGGAAACTGGAGCACCCGGAGAAAACCCACGCATGCACGGAGAGAACATGCAAACTCCACCCAGAAAGGCCCCCGGATCGGGATTTGAACCGGGGACCTGGTCGCTGATGGGCAGCAGCTCTACCAGTTGTGCCACCGTGCTGCCAACTGCTGGTTTGGAGCAAGCCCAGATGGAGTTTTGGACTCGCACAGCTCCTAGAGATCAAATGTCCCCTAAAGAGCGCCATGTCCCTTACATAATTTTTTTCACGTCCAAATGGTGACATTAGATGGGAGGTATCTGATTCTTCCCAACGGGCAAAATGGATACTACCTCCAGGTGGTTAAATATTATCAGTATTAACTACGTAATATGAGAGTTACTTTGTAAGCTTCATTTAAATGATCTAAGTCATTCTATATTCTATAGTCATCCAGGTCCAGCTGACAATGATGTGCCTTGGACTGGAGAGCCGCAAGATGGTTATCTGGACACCAACTGAGCACGTGGAGCTTGACATTTCTTTTGACAAAGACTTTACTGATTCACAAATGCACCTAGAGAACTTTTACTTTTCACACATGCTTCCAACCAAGGGCGTAACTTTGTGTTGAAAGTTTGTGGGGACGGAAATCGAAAATGCTGCATCTGCTTTTTTGGACAACGTTGTTCAATTGTGTATGTCATAATAACAATAACAGTTGTATGACACCCTTACTAGCAGCAGTTCAACAGCTATATGACACCCTAGCAGTTCAACAGCTATATGACACCCTTACTAGCAGTCAACAGCTGTACGACACCCTTATTAGCAGTTCAACAGCTGTATACAACCTTACTAGCAGTGTAACAGCTGTATGACACCCTGAGTAGCAGTTTAACCGCTGTATGACACTGAGTTGCAGTTTAACAGTTGTATACCATACCATTTTATTTATAAAGCACTTTAAACAGGAACAAGTCCACACCAAAGTGTATGACACCCTTACTAGCAGTTCAACAGCTGTATGACACCCTTACTAGCAGTTTAACAGTTGTATGACACCCTGAGTTAGCATTTATCCTGTGAGATCATTGTACACTGTTACTAACACCTTCAATTTCATTTAATCAGCACACAAGTTTTATACAAAAAGTCTTTGGAAGAAGGCACGATACAGCAATACATTGTTAACAGGAATAACAATAATAAACTTTATTTAAATAAGACCTTCCAGCAACAACTTGTATTGTCCAAAGTGCATTACAAGATAACACAAACCGGATTCCAAAGAAATTGGGACACTATTAACAAATTGTGGATAAAAACTGAATGCAATGATGTGGAGATGGCAAAAGTCAATATTTTATTCGTAATAGAACATAGATGACAGATCAAAAGTTTAATCTGAGTAAATGTAACATTTTAAAGGAAAAATATGTTGATTCAAAATTTCACAGTGTCAACAAATCCCAAAAAAGTTGGGACAAGTAGCAATAAGTGGCTGGAAAAAGGAAATTGAGCATATAACGAACAGCTGGAAGACCAATTAACACTAATTAGGTCAATTGACAACATGATTGGGTATAAAAAGAGCTTCTCAGAGTGTCAGTGTCTCTCAGAAGCCAAGATGGTAAGAGGATCACCCATTGTTGCACAGAAAGATAGTGCAGCAATACCAGAATGGTGTTACCCAGCGTAAAATAGCAAAGACTTTTAAGTCATCATCAACTGTGCATAACATCATCCAAAGATTCAGAGAATCTGGAACAATCGCTGTGCGTAAGGGTCAAGGCCGTAAAACTACTGGATGCTCGTGATCTCCGGGCCCTTAAACATCACTACTACTCAAACAGGAATGCCACTGTCAAGGAAATAACAGAATGGGCTCAGGAATACTTCCAGAAAGCATTGTCAGTGAACACAATCCACCGTGCCATCCGCCGTTGCCAGCTGAAACTCTACAGTGCAAAGAGGGAGCCGTTTCTAAGCAAGCTCCACAAGCTCAGACGTTTGCACTGGGCCAGGGGTCATTTAAAATAGAGTGTGGCAAAATGGAAGACTGTTCTGTGCTCAGATGAGTCACGATTTGAAGTTCTTTATGGAACACTGGGACACCATGTCATCCAGACCAGCAGTGGCGGCTGGTGATTTTTTTTTATGGGGGGGCGCCATAAAAAAATGTTAAGCATGTGTAGAAGTACTGTATGCATAATTATGTTTGTATACTATAAAGTAAGTTTGTTCATGTTTTTATTTGTATATATCAGGTGTATCCATTTGTATAAAACTATCATTAATAAAACATGGTTCATCTTCACCTTGTTTGAGGCATCAGTGTGAAAAGAGAATTCTTCGCTCGATGTTTACTCAACTCGCCAAACTGTAAACCCACGCGGCTGCATTTGCGCCGTTCGCTTATAAGGTACCTGGTGAAATCACTCCGCCTTTGTTTTTTGGGGGTGGGGGTACAGAAAATAGTGCTCATGTAACCTTCTGCCACTGTACTTTTCCATTTGTCACGCGACAGACACGTACCCCCCTCCCCCCCTCCGCGCGCTCTATGTGCAATCAAAGTGCAATGCAACTGTCTAGTCTAGGTGCATGTTAAAAATAGCCCATCCCCCACCCGAAGCCCCCACTCCACCTCCTGTCCCACACTCCCCTTCGAAACAAGAAATTCAACCGTCAGGACGAACACTCGTTTACCGTATTTCACGGTCGTATGGGCGCACCCATCTCGTAGATCGGAACAATGATTTCTAACCTTGAAATCTCGTAAACCCAGAACCGAGTTCTCGTAACTCGGTAGTTTGGTTCCAGGGAACGCTCGTAAGGTCGGGCGCTCGTAGGTCAGGGTGTTCGTAAGTCGGGGACTACCTGTATGCTCTCATCTAGAAGTCATCTCTTTCAGGGAAGACCCTGCATTTTTCAACAAGATAATGCCAGACCACATTCTGCAGCAATCACAACATCATGGCTACATAGGAGAAGGATCCGGGTACTGAAATGGCCAGCCTGCAGTCCAGATCTTTCACCTATAGAGAACATTTGGTGCATTGTTGAGTGGAATAAATATGCCTTCATTTGTCAAACACGTTTTATTTTGAAGGGACACGTACTTCCTGCTTGAAGGGACACGTACTTCCTGTTATGTAATTAAAATCACGTGAGAATGTATAAAAGGTGACGTGGCAACATAATAAGTTATTGTAAGATTCCCCTTGTGGTGAACAAACCAGAACACTGACTCTTGATTATTATCTCTATTTATATTATTATTCCTCTGTCAAGAACGTAAGATTTAACTGCTGATATCCATTGGGCGATCGCTGACGGCTTGTCTGGACAATTGCACGCTGAAATTCTGCTGAGTAACGCTACCTGCCGACAGGTTATGGGCCCAGCTAGAGCCCAGGTGGAGCCCAGAAAGACTCCAGGAAGAGCTGGGAATAAACTCGGAAAAGCTCTGGACAACGAGCACGGATGAATCTTTGGAGATTGGAGTTGTAAGGACGAGCGTTTCTTTGGTGAGCGACTACTGAAATGCTAAACTGGCACCATGAGCAAACGCATCATCAAACCCTTCCAAGATGGCGCCCATAATCATGGCTGCGTATCCACCTCTCCTGTGGGTGTTTGGAATTTTTGTGTTTTGTTCGTTCTTCATTGGAGACATAAGTACACTGCTGGTTTATGATCGGAAGCAGCTTCTGGATTTACGTTTTGCTGCCGCGGATGTCGCTGATTCGGGCCAGTATGAACGTACCTCGTGGAGACCCCCTCTACCCCCGTTGCTCGGAGACGAGTTGCCTGTTTACCTCCGCTGCTCTTCGCACCAGCCTGCACGGAGAAATCGATCGACTCGGAGGAAGAAACGCGGCTCTCGAGCTGGCCGGCTGGTGAAGCTCAGAGCCCGGCGTTCTGCCTCGCTGTCTTCAGCTGATGGTCTCGATTCTCATCGCCAGTCTCCCGCGTGCACGGACCAGGAAAACAACGGGGATCTGCAGCCGGAGGAGCAGCTCTCTGTGGGCAGCGAGCCGCGGACGCGCGCTCCCCCACCAGCTGTTAGCTCATCAGTCAGCTGCTAGCAGCTCATCAGCGGCTAGCTCGGATATCATCAAATTCTGTGTTGTCAACGCCCGATCTGTTTGCAACAAAACGTTCATCCTCAGGGATTACTTTGAAGATCACGACTTGGACTTTTTCTGCATCACAGAGTCGTGGATGTCGCCGGGTGAGTCCAGCGCGCTGACGGAAATAATACCACCAAACTGTTTGTTTTTTAACGACCCGCGACCATCAGGTCGTGGTGGTGGATTATTAACAATATTCAAATCAACTTTTGACTGTAAACAACTGTCCATTCCAGTCTCCTGCTCTAGCTTTGAGCTGACTGTTTTTGAACTAGGCCATTCACCTGTAACTTTGTGTGCTCTTGTCTACCGGCCGCCTCGCTCCAAGAACTTCATCAGCGAGTTTTCTGATTTCTTGGCTGAAATTACAGCCAAATATTCTCGGGTTGTCATTTCAGGCGACTTCAACTTGCACGTGTGTTGTCCTGAGAAGCCCATGGTTAAGGACTTTTTAGATTTATTGGACTCATTTAATTTAACTCAACACGTGAACTCTCCCACGCAGCAGCGTGGACATTTATTGGACCTTGTTTTAACATGTGATGTGACCGTTTCAAACCTTGAAATAGGAGACAATGTATTTTCGGATCATAGGCCAGTCAATTTTCAGTTCACCATCCCCCATGTAACCCCTAAAACATGCATTCCTGCACGTAAAGGCAGGAATGTTAACCATTTAACTGCCGCACGTTTCACTGAGGTTTACAACAATGACATGTTAATTCAGCCCCCGGGGTTCCTCTCCAGCACTGAGGAGCTGACAAACCAGTTTGACTCTGTTTGTTTAAAGGCTTTGGATCAAGTGGCGCCTATTAAACCGAGAAGACCAAAACTCAGGGCCGAACCGTGGCTGAATGACACGACCAGAGCTGCCAGGCAGCAATGCCGAAAGGTGGAGAGGAAATGGAAAAAAGACAGTCTGCAGGTCTCTTTTGAGATGGTAAAAGAGAGCTGGCGCCGATATCAGAAAGCAGTGAAAACTGCTAAATCACAATACTTCTCTGATATCATTGCTGCAAACTCTCGTAACCCTCGAGTTCTGTTCTCCACCCTAAACTCTGTTCTCCACCTCACTGAACAATCACCCATGGAAGCCTCGACTGAGCTGTGCGAGAACTTCCAACATTTCTTTTTAGATAAAATCGCAACCACCAGGGCTCTCATTTCTCCTCCATCTCACGATCCATCCATCCCACCTCAATCTGTTGCTGTTTGTGACCATTTTGAACCAGTCTCTCTGTCCTCTCTAGAGCAGGTCATGTGCAGCCTGAAACCATCTGGCTCCCCCTTCGATGTGGTCCCCCCTCGGCTTCTAAAGGAGGTTTTTCACACTCTAGGTCCCTCCATTCTCTCGATTGTAAATAGCAGTCTATCCTCGGGTGTGGTGCCAAAATCATTAAAACATGCTGCTGTTCAACCCCTCCTGAAAAAACCAAACCTCGACCCGTCAGTATTATCCAATTTCAGGCCTGTCTCCAGACTCCCATTTGTTTCTAAACTTCTAGAGAAAATAGTTGAGTCCCAACTAAAGTGCTTCCTGGAGGATCACGCTATCCCCGAGCTATTCCAGTCTGGCTTCAAATCCCTCCACAGCACTGAGACTGCCCTACTGAAGGTTTTTAACGACATCTTCCTATCCACAGATACTGGTGACTCTGTGCTGCTTGTCCTATTGGACCTCACATCCGCTTTCGACACCATCGACCATGAGATCCTCATTGCTAGGTTGGAGCAGTGGGTGGGCATCTCAGGATCAGCCCTAAACTGGTTCAGATCCTACCTCTCTGACAGGTCTTTTTGTGTGTCCATCAATGATTTTACTTCTGCAGTGGCGGCTCTTAAATGGGGGGTTCCGCAGGGGTCCATCCTGGGTCCTCTCTTGTTCTCCTTATACCTGCTGCCACTCGGTGCTATTTTCCGGAAACACAATATACCTTTCCACTTCTACGCTGATGACTGTCAAATCTACTTCCCCCTAAGACAAAATGGTACAGGCTCTATTCAACCTCTGCTCGACTGCCTGGCTGACATCAGGGACTGGATGGCTTTAAATTTCTTAAGCTTCAATGATAAGAAGTCTGAAGCCATATTGTTCCTTCCCAATGACACAACCTCAAACCACTGCATTGACCTGTCTGCTCTACCCCTGTCCGAAAAACAAAAAGTCACAAATCTGGGAGTGATAATGGATCCTGCCATGAAACTCAACAGTCATGTAAACATGATCGTCAAATCCTGTTTTTTCCAGCTGAGGCGTCTGTCTAAGCTGAAGCCCATATTATCCAAAAACAACCTGGAGACAGTGATTCACGCATTCATTACATCTAGGCTTGATTACTGCAATTCACTTCTGTTTGGCGTCAGTCAAGCCACCATTGCACGATTACAACTGGTTCAGAACGCAGCTGCCCGATTTTTAACCAGCACACGCAAAAGAGAGCACATTACACCAGTCTTGGCCTCCCTTCACTGGCTACCGGTTCATCTTCGAATCCAATTCAAAATTCTCATGTATGTCTACAAATCGCTGAACAGTCTCGCCCCCGCCTATCTCTCGGATCTGATACACCCATATGTCCCTCCACGTGCTTTGAGGTCAGAGGATCAGGTACTCTTAATAGTTCCAGAAACTCGCCTTAAGCGCAGGGGTGACAGGGCGTTCTCTGTAGCAGGCCCAAGACTCTGGAACGAGTTACCGCTGCTCATCAAACAGGCCCCCTCCCTCTCGGTTTTCAAATCCCGGTTAAAAACTCACTACTACTCCATCGCTTTCAATGCCAGCTGATTTGTATTGGATCGTTTGATTTATGATCTGCAATGTTTTTATGTTTTTCGTGTTGTACTTCATTGTCTGTGTTGCCTGTTGCGTGTTTGTTTGTCCAGCACTTTGGTGTGGACTTGTTCCTGTTTAAAGTGCTTTATAAATAAAATGGTATGGTATGGTATGGTATCGATTCAAGTAGCCGATGGGCACGGCTAATTTTCGACGGAAATGAAAACAATTATGAACTGTGGGAGACGAAAGTTCGGGGACATCTTAGACTTCAAGGTCTGAAAGACACCATATTGGGAAGAGATATCGACGCTGATACCGATGAAGAGAAAAATGGAATGGCGTGTGCCGAGCTGATCCAATTCCTCAACGACAAAAGTTTGTCACTTGTGATGAGAGAAGCTGCCGACGATGGTCGAAGAGCATTGAAGATACTAAGAGATTACTACGCAGGAAAAGGTAAACCAAGAATTATCAGTCTCTACACTGAACTTACTTCATTGAAAAAGGAGAACAGTGAAAGTGTGACTGAGTATGTCATACGTGCAGAGACAATTATTACAGCCCTGAGAAATGCCGGGGAAATTCTTGGTGATGGTTTACTTGTGGCGATGGTATTGAAAGGACTGCCAGAGACATTTAAACCTTTTTCCGTCCATATAACTCAAAGTGAATCAGAAATACAGTTTGCTGAATTTAAAATAAAACAAGAAAACTATAACATGTTTCAAGTGTGGCCTAACTGGACACAAAGCCAATGTCTGTCGCTACAGACAGTGGTGCAGTCACTGTAGGAGCAGCACACATCGTGATTCAAACTGCAGAAGGAAGCGACGGAGTGACGAAGTGCGCACAGCAGCGGAGGAGGACAGGAACACAGAGAGCGACAACACTTATTTATTCCGGATGAGAGATGACGACGTGAGACTTAATCATCAACAGAACCTCAAAACTACAGGTCTTATGGTGGACACAGGAGCGACTTCACACATCTTGAAAGAAAAGACCGCATTTAAAAAGTTTGATGAACGTTTCCAGTCGACAACACATTGTACTGTATTGAGTTGGCTGATGGTACCAGGTGTAACGGAGTGGCTGAAGGCAGAGGAGACGCAGAAGTACTTTTGATGGACAGCAGAGGACAACAACGCAGAACAATACTTAAAGGAGCATTGTACATCCCTACATTTCCACAGAACATCTTTTCTGTGAGAGCTGCAACAACGAATGGAGCCACAATCATCTTCAAGGAAGGAAGAAATATTCTCCAACACAGAGATGCTACGAAGTTCAACATCTACGAGCATGACAGACTGTACTACCTCAAGACTTTATGTGAGTATGATGAGTGCAATAAGACTTTTGACTTACAACATGGCACGAGATATTGGGACACTGCAATTATAGCGACATTTTAAAATTGCAAGATGTAGTTGATGGGATGAAAATCAAAGGTAAAACAGAAAATCAAAACTGTGAAGTGTGTATACAAGGAAAATTTTTCCAAACCAGAAATAGAAACCCTGATAAGAAAGCTAATGAACCTCTTGAACTTGTACACACAGATTTAGCTGGACCCATAGATCCAGAATCACGTGATGGGCATAGATATGCTTTAATATTCACAGATGATTTTTCCAGTGCAATGTTTGTTTATTTTCTTAAAAATAAGAGCGATACTGTTCATGCAACAGAAATTTTCTTGGCTGATACAGCACCATACGGAAAAATAAAATGTATGAGATCTGATAATGGTACTGAATTCACATCAAAAGGTTACAAAGAACTGTTAAGTAAAAATGGGATAAAACATGAAACATCAGCCCCATATTCTCCACACCAAAATGGCACAGCAGAACGTAGCTGGAGAACCCTATTTGATATGGGAAGATGCATGCTGATTGAGAGTGAATTACCAAAAAGACTGTGGACATATGCAATCCAAACCGCAGCTATTATAAGAAATAGATGTTTCAACAACCGGACAGGTCAAACACCTTACTTTTTACTAACAGGAAAGAAACCAAACTTATCTAAAATGCAAAAATTTGGAACACAATGTTATGCATACAAACAGAAAAAAGGAAAACTTGACGCAAAATGCACAAAAGGTATTTTTATAGGGTATGATAAAAACAGTCCTGCATATTGGATTTATTTTCCAGAAAACGCAAAAGTGCCGATTGATTAAATTCTTGACTAAAAATAATGATGAAGGTCAAACACAAACCGATGTGTCTTATGATGACGATGATGATGATGATGAAATTAAACTGAGAGAGAGAGCAATAATAAAAGAGCATTTAGATTCAAGATCACTGGAACCAAGCTCAGGTCAACTAGAAGTGAACGATCTGGCACCACCTAGTGGCGAATCTGAAGACAAACGGTATCCTTCTAGAATAAGAAAAAGACCAGAATATCTTAATGAATATGTGACAAGTGTAATAGTAGAACACCAAACACTAACCAACTTAGACTACTGTTACAGATTAATATGTGACATACCTAAAACGTTCAATGAAGCTATGATGTCACCAAACTCAAAGGAATGGACAGCGGCAATGGATGAGGAAATAAACTCACTAAAAGAAAACAACACTTTTACCCTAACAACTTTGCCAGAAGACAAGAAAGCAGTAGGGGGTCGATGGGTATATGTGAAGAAAAATAGTGGTGATGGTCAAGAAAAGTACAAAGCACGATATGTTGCCAAAGGTTATAGTCAAAATTATGGAATAGACTATGAAGAAACTTTTTCTCCAACAGCTAAGTATAAGAGTTTTGATGCAATGTGCCATCCATGAAAATCTTATACTACATCAAATGGATGTAAAAACTGCATACCTACATGCACCAATAGATTTTGAAGTCTATGTAGAGCAGCCTGAAGGATATGAAATAAAAGGAAAATCAAATGAGAAACTGGTTTATAAACTAGAAAAATCGCTCTATGACTTAAAACAGTCAGGCAGAAACTGGAACAGGACATTACATGACTACTTAACTGAAAATAATTTCATACAGAACCCTGCAGACCATTGTGTTTATACCAGGAAAACAGAAAAGAACAAAGTAATAATAATAATTTGGGTTGATGATATTATTATTGCTGCCAGTGATGAAAATATTCTAAAATCTGTGAAGGAAATCCTAACAGCGAGATTCAAAATGAAAGACATGGGCAAACTCAAACATTTCCTTGGCATTCATTTTGAGCACACAGAAAATCATGTAAAAATGTCACAAGAAAAATATGTAGAAAAAATACTTGAAAGATTTCAAATGCAAGACTGCAAACCTAGATCTACTCCTTGTGAACAAAAACTGAACTGCAATGAAGATGCTGAGAAAATGGAGAATGTAAAAGAGTACAGAGAGGCAGTTGGTAGCCTTATCTATTTAACTTCATGTACTCTACCTGACTTAAGTTTTATCTTAAGCAAATTATCAACATCTCAAAGAACCAACTATGGAACACTGGATTATGGTAAAACATGTACAGTACTAAGATATTTGAAACAAACAAAAGACAAGGCATTGTATTACAGAAAATGTGAAAATGATTTACATGTGACCGCCCATAGTGACTTAGATTGGGCTGCAAACATAGCTGACAGAAAAAGTGTTACGGGTTACTGCTCAAGCTTAAATGAAAAAGGTACTTTAGTATCATGGAAAACAAAGAAACAACCAACTGTTGCATTATCAACCTGTGAAGCAGAGTATAGAGCTTTGGAGCAGACGTCACTGTGTGGGGGCGTTCCCGTCTCGACTGCCATCTTTGTTGCCCTCATAAAAAATAAAAGAAATTCAGGAGATTTTCCATTGTTTTCGCGCTGTATCTTCCGTCACGATTCTGAAAAGCAGGCAAAATAAAGTGGACTGTATCCTAATAAGCTTCTCCCAGGTGAGAAAAAAAAACTACATGGAAAAAATCGGTATAATTGGAAATGTTGCCCGTTTGAAATAAATAAATAAATGGAGCAGAGACCCGGAGTAATACTTGCCTCCACTGACATTCCCAGTCATTTTAGCAGACCTGGTCTGTGTCAGTGTTTACACCACAAATAATTTTTATAATTACAATTCACTGGGAGAGCTGGTCCAATCTATGAATAGCTGGATAGATGATTTGGACATTTTTAAAGCCCCCAGATTGTAAATACATTGAAGGTACGTTGTTGGCTCATTAATTTTACATAAATTATACATGTCTTTCAGAATCAATCAACCTTCTGTATGCTATTAGTATTAAAACTTGTGAACACTTAATTTTTTTATAGGATTTTAACTGATTTACAAAGCTCCAAGTAGAAAATTACCTTATTTTTAATGACTTGAGCTTGTCTAATGACATGTAGACAAATCTTGATTAGATTACTTTATATATAATAAGTATTAAGATGCATATATATTATAGACAAATGTTTCTGTCTTTTCATTCACCATTTTAATTGCGTGTTCACAGGTTCTGCTCTCTGAGTCATGAGGGTGATGCATTAAAAATACAGCTAGCAGTACAAAATCCAACTCCTGAACTTGGAGCATCTCCTGATGGACTCTGTGTGATCGCTGCTGCCTGGAGAAAGTTCCCTTACAAATATAAGACATGCAGCATCCAGCAGGCAGGAGATGAAGTTCACCTGAAGAAGCATTGTCCACACTGCACAGGTGCACAATCAAACCACTGTAGTGTGACCTTGTGTGGACCCACACAGCCATAGCTGGACGTCTACAGAAAGCATGAAGCTTCCTAAAAATATTTCTCAGTTTGTTCTCCAGCTTCAAGGGATACATAATTATGTAAATCATGCTGTATATTTGCACATTTTCTATAAAATGTATTAACTTACACAATGTTCATCACATTGTTACTAGAAATGTTTAATTACATCAAATGTTTACTTCAAAATGGATGTTTCATTTTATGTTTATTTCTTACCTGAAATTCATTCATTCAACTTTTATTTGGACAGGTTAATCCCTGTTAATGAAATTTGTTAATACATCAAATGTTTACTACAAATGTGATCAATTTCATCATGTTTACATGTTAGTGCTGAAGTAAATATTTCATAAATGTTTACCATATTAATTTTTATTAAATGAGAAAAAACAACCACTTGTTATTATTCAACTGTAAAAATATTTCAAAACAACGAGTCCATCAAATATAATTTTTTTTCTCCAGTCTACATTTTACTAGCCTGGCCCTCGCCTTCCTGCACAGCTCCGCTCAATTCTCATTTCCCTTCACTGTACAGTCTGGGACTTCTCTCATTAACAACCATTTCTCCGGTAGATTTTTGTTCGGACCAATCAGAGAACAGAAGGGACGGAGTTTTGGACCCTAACCCACGCCCCCACCTGTCCCAGCGCGCAGAGCCCTATAAAAGGGCTCTGCCAGCGCGCAGTCAGCGAGCACCGGCATGTTCTCATTCAAAGCGATGCAAAGCGATGCAGAACTGTTTTATATGTGACACAAATTTATTAATTTCCCCTTCTTAATCCCTTATCTGGAGTTTTCTTTTGTTTTTTGGGCCAAAAGTCAAGTGATCGCTCGCGCCCTCCTCCTTCTCTCCCTCCGCTGAAATGAACAAGGAAATGGCTGTCACGAGAATTAAACTCGGGTTTTACGTTGCTGACCGAGTCCCATCAGATGTTCTGGTCTTCTGGTGAGCTGGACCAGCGATCCATGGTTTTATTGTATTTTATTAAAACGTTTTATTAACATATAAACACAGAATTTCCAGCGCGGCAGCCGGCAGCAAGAGAAAAGCTGCAGGAGGCGGAGCAGTTGTCAAGTTCACCAGAGCACGGGGAGCAGCCATATATGGCTCTGAGGGGAGGGAGCAGAATGCTTTTCCTGTTCAAAATATCCAATGGTTTTGTTCCTCAGCAGAGGCCACGCCTCCAGCAAGAATCGTTTTAAAATGGAGAGGTCCCAGACCCTAGTCTGAAGCGAAGTGAAGGACAGGGTGTGGTTTTAACCAGGCTAACATTTTACATACAGCACATACACAATCTGAAGAAGTGTCTCCTCTTCACTTTCACATGTAAGCACCAGTATAGTTAACTGGTGTAGTTCTATGTAACATTTTATATTTGTTTCTCATGCAACCAGTGATACTTTCCACATGAATTCTAAGGTGTGCTCATGTGTTTTCAAAATCATTAGTATCAAGTGGAAATCTCCCTTTAGTGAATGATGGGATTTTAACTTCAGCACATCATTCATTTATACTGTACTTTTGTTGGCTGTAACTGGGACCCTGTGTACACAGTTTCATTCCACCTCACGTACAACATGTGATGTGAATGACAATAAAGAACCTTGACTCTCACACAGGCTGCAGGTGAGCTGAGAGTTGTCCTTAACGCATGCTCTGAGGGCTGCAGGTGAGCTGAGAGTTGTCCTTAACGCATGCTCTGAGGGCTGCGCCTTGTTCCACACGTCTGCTCTGAACGTTGCCGTTAACTAATGGACTCAACGCTGTTTGTTAGCTAAATATCTGGAAAGATTTTGATGAAACGTTGAGAGGGACCCTGTGTACACAGCTTCGTTCCACCTCACGTACAACATGTGATGTGAATGACAAGAACCTTGACTCTCACACAGTCTAATATCAAAGCCTCTGTCAGATAACAACGTCCTTCTGTTATGAGCTTGTCACCTCCATCCCTTGAAGAGAAAAAGACACAGGTATTAGACAGAGTTTTGTGTGACACATTAAACAATGATGACAAAACAAGGAAGTCCTATTTAATACTTTAAATTTACTTTTTCCAGCTGGTTTTTATTCAGCTCTGACCTGTTCTGTAACAGATGACTACTACCTTTCTGTTTGTGCATGAAGAAATTGTTTTATGTGGTACTACCTGAGCAACATGGACGGTGTACAGTATTTGTAGCTGGTCCCTGCTTCTCCATCTGCAGCTTCACTGAGCTCTTCTGGAGTTTTCATTCATTTCATATGAAGTTTTGCCTTGACAAGGATAGATCAGAACACAGATCAGTATTAATACAGTAACAGTGACAACACACTAGAAACTTTAAACAGTTTATTTCACAATAACACAGCTGTCCACTCTGTCTAAAATCAGACTACGTTATATAAAAAATATAAACCCAACCTAAACTAGGCTGACCCACTTCTATGAACTAAACACCCAGACAAAATCGTGGCAAAATTTATGGCACAACTCCAACAAAACGAATTTATATGAAACCGGGATAAATGCAGCACACGAAGCTTCAAATAGAAGGGGTTCTTTATTCTCAAAAATAAACTATTCCCTCTGAGTTATGTATAAAAAAAACAAGAAAAAGTCCGTGTTTCGAACGGCAGCAAGCCTTAGCTTCAAATAAAATGGCGGACCGACAACACGGTTAGCACCCAACAGAGTAGCATGCAGCTGCACGTAACAGCTGAAATCTAACAGCGTGAAAGCTACTGCATAACAAACGGCAGCGGCACTCTACGAGAGAAAACAAACAGAAATAAAACATTAGCATCGTCTCTATAGCTTCATTCACGGAAGATAACAGAAATAAAACATTAGCATCGTCTCTATAGCTTCATTCACGGAAGATAATTCAGTTCCAACAATTACCGAACACTTGGATTCTCTTTTCACGTGGCCAGAGTTGTCTCCTTCACCAAGTCTCAGATAAAATGTCCTTCTCTTCCGTTTTTACCAGTCCGTGCTACCGTACATAAACAAAGGGTTTTTTCTCTATTTCCGGTCCTTTTAGACCTCTCTGTACCAACAGCACCACATGCTGACAAAAACAAGAATTACAACCATAGGTGAAATTAAAGCAAAACATGGTTTTTAAAATACATTTGACATGTACCCATTTTTCACCTGGTTACATTCTCCCCTGCTTAAATGTCATCGTCCTCGGTGACAAAGCAACTGCTTTTTACCTCTTTTAAAGCTTCTCTAAAAAAACACAGAACCTAAGCTTGCAATAATCTGTGAAGCCATTTATGAGTTCATTTCTGGCCCCAACACTGACCTAGGTTGGTGATGTGGGTTTGGGTGTTTCCCTACATTCACTCTTCTACTCCTGCGGGGAGCAGGTGTGTGAGCTTGTCTAACGCCAGGAGGAGACACTGGAATCTCACCCAGTTGGTCAATATCGCATGCTTCATTGTCAACATGCTCAGTCTCCCTCTGTTCAATCACAGGAAGTTCACATTCGGAAGTCAACGGAGTCTCTGCTCGCTTCTGAACACTTTCACCACTAGGACAATTTTCTACACCTGAACCAGGATTTAAGTCAAAAGAAACCTCTTCAATGACTATACCCCCATCATACTCATCAGATGAGGCAGTGTGTGATTCAGTAGTATTTGTCTGTTTGGCTACAGTGTTCTCACTGTGTCCCTGGTTTGTGTCTGGCACATGGACACATGACCTTAGGGGTTGAACGAGTACATAATTTTTAACCTCGACATTAACATAA
>JBBPBX010039402.1:0-29908 GCA_038048925.1 Garcialebias charrua
TTGTGGTTCTCTTAGTCAAAGTCAAAGTCAAAGTCAACTTTATTGTCAGAACTGCTCCAAAATGTTACGCCCCTGTAAAGGGGAATAAGGAAGAACAGACACAGACACGATGTGACTTCTGTCGCCTCCAGTGTTGTAATGGCCGAGCAGAAGCAACACGTCTCCCCTTCACAAAGCCAGACAAAACCAATCGAGACACGATCGGCGAACAAACTCACAAAACTTGAAACTTGAAAAGGCTGCACACTCTAAATACATCATAACACAATCAATAATCAGAAAATATTCAAGAAAAATGCATTTAAAGCATATTTTAACTTGCATACGTTTTTCACTGCATCAGTCTGTGGTTTTTTTAACTCGCAAGACCAAACTAATCGATCACAGATACCTAGATCGACAATCACAGTGCATCCTATTTCCATGAGTTTTCTTCAGGTAGAGAAATAAATTGTGGTAGGGTTTCTTTTTGATTTTTTTTTAGACAAATACAAAACCATATTATTTTGCTTACTGTCATTTTTCTAAAACAATTTTATAACCACTACACACTCCCCTTCAACAAAAAAAAATGTCGTCCTCGACATTCAATATTTGAAGCAGCAAGGTGACAAACAAAAGTGCATAAAATCCAAATGTAGGTCGTACACAGGTACTGCGCCTACCCTAAATCCTTAAGAATGTCAATGCTGAACCTCAGCTGCTTCCACAGTTCACATAGGGTGGGATGGCACACTATCGTTTAACAGTCATGGAGTTATGTGGGTACATTACGTTTGGAAAACAGTCCATAAGTGTGCATGTGTGTTGCAAACCAATTGAAGTTCTGTGATTATCCGTACAAGAACACAGGATGGTAAGTGGGCATCTGGACTGGACCTGAATACACGGATCTTAGTTGAGGGAGTCTATAATAGTGCACAGGGTCAAGTCCATGTTTGGACCCGGCTGGAAGTCCCAGACTGTAACAAGCTGGATAACCAAGTTCATCATAGGTGAATCGCTTTGGTGGTCGCCGTTCTCTTGTAGGCCTGTCTTGTACTTGCTCGTTGCCATTGTGGCTCTCACATGAAGGAGGTGACATTGGCTGCAGAGGAGGGCCTTGTTCACAATTCTCCAGTTGCTCAGGAACACCATGTCTTTCTAACACGTCTGTCAGTCCCTGATGCTCCTCTAGTTGCAACACTCTTTCTTGTTCCTCGTCTTGTTTGTCCTTTGCTGCTGCAAGTTCAGGGGTTGCTGGTTGGTCTGTGTGCTCCATCTCATCCATGGGACTTGTATGCTGGAGTGGCTCAGGGCCTGTGTAGTAAAACCATTCATCCTCCGAATCCTCATCACTGTCATCCTTTTGTTGGCTGTTAAGTTCAGTGTCACTGTTCTGTCTTGAACCTTTTCTCTGTGATCTGGCAACTTTTAAAGGGACCTCCAAAGGTAAGTGGTCACAAGGAAGTAAGAGGTTACGGTGTAGCACCCTACTATCTCTCCCCTTTCCTTGTTCAGGTACCACCTCATAAACTGGAGCATCCTTAGCTACCCGGCGCACAACCTTATGGATGGTCTCCTCCCAATGGCTGCGAAGCTTGCCAGTCCCACCTCTTGGGGTCAAGTTTCTGACAAGGACACGATCTCCTGGTTCCAACTCTGAGCTCTTTACTTTCCGATCGTGGTTTCTTTTCCCTCTTTCAGCTGATTTTCGTGCATTGTTCCTTGTTATCTCATAAGCTTGTTGCATCCCTTCTCGCCATCTTCGCATGTACTCTCTGTGATCAGGTGTGCCCGTTTCTGGTGTCAAACGGAAAAGTATGTCAACTGGCAGCCTTGGGGTCCTTCCAAAAAGGAGATAAAAGGGGGAAAAGCCAGTGACTTCACATTTTGTGCAATTGTAGGCAAAAATCAATCTGTTCAATGACTCTTTCCAGTGGGACTTCTCTTTTTCTTCGAGTGTCCTCAGCATCTGTATGAGTGTACGGTTGAAACGTTCAACTTGGCCATTACCTTCAGGATGGTATGGTGTTGTCCGCGAGCCCAACACTCCAGAGGTTCTTTTTAGTTGTGACATGAGCTGGTTTTCGAATTCACCACCTTGATCATGATGAATACGTAGAGGGAATCCAAATCTTAATGCGTAATCATTAAAAAGTTTATCAGCCACAGTCTTTGCTGATTTGGATGTTGTGGCATAAGCCTGGGCGAATCTTGAGAAATGATCAATTATAACCAATATGTATTCATATCCACCTGCAGACTTGTCAACATGCAGAAAATCAAGAGATACTAACTCAAAAGGCTGGGTTGTAACAATATTAGTCAATGGCGCCCTAGTCTCTTGGCTCGGCTTCTTTTGTTTTAGACATGTACAGCTCCGAGCCACATAGTGCTCAATGTCATTCTGCATGTAGGGCCAAAAGAAACGTTCCCTCACCAATGAAGTGGTCCGATCAACTCCTTGATGTCCCATGTCATCATGCAGACCCTTCATAGCGATTGCTCTGTACTTTTCAGGCAAAACAAGTTGTGTCCATTTGGTTGTCTGTCGACGCAGAATACCGTTGTCATCCAAAGTTAGTTTTTCCCATTCACGTAGTAGTCTTTTACTCTCTGTACTGAAAGATTTCATCTGTTTGCTGTCAGGTTTCTTATTTAACTGGCGACACTCAATCACTGGGCTGATATTTTTATCTTCCCTCTGAGCTTGACAAATCTCTTCCAAAGAGAGAGGTGGATCGTGTGCACTGCTGATTTCTTCACAGTGAGCAGACAACGCCATAGACCACACTGTATGGGAACCTGGGTCTTCAACTGACTGTACAACTGCTTGAACTGAACGAGATGACATTTCCTCAGTACAGTGTTTCATCATGGTGTCAATATTCACAGGCAGTCTTGAGAGGCAGTCAGCATCGATGTTTTCTTTTCCAGGTCGATATCGGATGGTGAGGTGAAAATCCGCCAATTCAGCAACCCACCGACATCCGGTTGCATTTAATTTCGCTGTGGACAAAACATAGGTGAGCGGATTATTGTCCGTATAGACAGTGCATGACGAGCCAATCAGATAGTCCCTAAATTTTTCGCAGACAGACCATTTTAGGGCTAGGAACTCCAATTTCCCAGAATGTAGATGGTAGTTTTTTTCAGATTCGGTGAGAGTGCGGGAGGCGTATGCTATTACACGCATTTTTCCTTCTTGTTCCTGATATAAAACTGCTCCTAAGCCCAGATTGGAAGCATCTGTATGTAAAACAAAGGGTTTACTAAAATCAGGAAAGGCAAGGATTGGTGGTTCCACCAGATGGTCTAAAAGTTCCTCAAGCAAGTGCTGGTGTTTTTCTGTCCACACAATGGGAAGGTTGGAGGGGGTCCCAGTTTTTCTTGCATTCTGTCTCTTTCTTGTAGCATGTTTATCCCTTTGTTTTGAATCTGCAGGAGTTCTCAGGAGGTCATAAAGAGGGGCTGCAATTCGAGAAAAATCTCGAATATACTGACGGTAATAACCCAGGAGGCCCATAATGGCTCTTAGTTCTCCTACAGTGGCTGGTCGCTTGTCTTTCAGGGCCCTGACAGCTATGGTATCAGCAGGGTCGATCTTACTGCCCTCTGATGAAATGACCCGCCCAAGATAGCGAACCTCGTGTCGAAACATTTCACATTTAGCTGGCTTCAACTTTATGCCATACACTTTCATTCGTCTGAGCACAGTTCTGACATGTTCAACGTGGTTTTCAAATGACTTACTGAAAACAAGGACGTCATCAAGATATGGAATGCAAATTTCATCCCTGAGCCCCTCAAGACATTCTTCCATGCACCTCTGGAAGGCAGCTGGTGCGTTCATTAAGCCAAATGGTATACGAATCCATTCGTATAAACCCCAGGGTGTTACGAAGGCAGTAAGGGGCTGACTCTGTTCTGCCATAAAACCTTGATGGTAAGCTTTACCTTGATCCAGCAGAGAGAACCATGAGTTGCCACCTAGACCATCCATGATGTCTTGTACCCTGGGAATAGGCTGACGGTCTGGTACAGTCTTACGGTTTAACTCACGGTAATCAATACAAAGACGTAGGCTTCCATCTTTTTTTCGAACACACACAACTGGGGAGGCATAGGGGGAATTAGATTTACAAACCCAACCTTGTGTGATAAGATCATGTAGATAACTCTTTGTTTCTTGGTATAATGGTTTTGGTACAGAGATGTAAGTTTTAGCCACAGGTTCCGTGTCTTTCAATGAAATGGACAGTCGCAGGCTCTCAATACAGCCAATATCATCATCAGAACAGGAAAAGGAGCCAGACTCTTCTCTTAGCATCTGTCTAACCATATCTCTTTCGGGGGGACTAAGATGGTCCAAGTCAACTGGAGGGTCCCATTCGTTATCAAGGGTTTGTTCCTTCCTGGCCTCCACATTAGTTACTGTTACTGGGGTAGTGGAGCAGGGCCGTTCAAAGATTGTTGTCGGATAAACTGCTTGGATTGGCTGCACTGTACCAATAATAGTCCTCCCAGAGAGTACGATGTCATGGTCAGTTGGGTTTTGTACATCCACATTTATGAATGATTTTGTGCCTTTCTTCAGTTTCGTGAGGGTGTCGGTGAACTCTAAACCTTCTGGCCACTGTGGATTGACACTGGGTTCAAAGATCAGAGTTGTCTCCTCTTGCAAAGGAGGTATTATAACACGGCACTCTACCTTTACTGATGTGTGTTTTGGGACATGCACGTGTCCTCTGGTAGTTTTGACACTATACTCCTGGGAGTGATGTTCAGCAAAAACTCTAGCCACAAACATTTCAGCATCACCCATTTCAAAATCAGAAAAAGCTGATTGGACTGTTCTGATTAACTGCTGTTTACTAGTGTGTTTGTTTTGTTGTAGCTCAGTGTTCACTATAAGTCCAATAACATTTGAGCCAATAATAGGCTGAGCAAGACTGTTACCTTTAATAATTAGTGTTGGAACAACAACTTCTGTTGTTGGAACCCCATCTGCAGCTAAGTTAAATGTGACCTCTATCCATCCTAAATAAGGTAAGTCTTGACCATTAGCTGCAATGAGACTTAAAGTGTCATTGTTTTCAATGATTTCAGAAATGTCTCTCAAAGTCACTTGTGGCAGGTGTTCTGCTTTCCATTGTTCACTTACTACAGTCACTTGTGAGCCAGAGTCCCACAAAGCTCTAACTTGCTGACCTTGAATATGACAGTCAATCAGGTATTTTTTTCCAACTAGTGGAGCAAACTGAACTAACTTTTTCTTTTGTGGTGTAGCTCGAACTGTGCTACAAGTAGTTGAACACTGGTTCTTATGAACAGCCCAGTGTTCATGTTGGCATCCCTCAGAACAATATAAGACACTTTTACATGATGAACATTGTCTCAGTCTTACCTTTATCCCACCTACACCACAGTGTGCACAGACTTGGGGCACTGCTGATGAAGTGGTTACTCCCTGCCCCGCTGGGGTAACCCTTGCTCGTTTAAAGCACTTCCTCTAAACTGTCCTGATCTTCTCATTCTGCAGCCAGCTGAGAAGTGTTCATTGCTGCCACACCTGAAACAGTGAGTACAGTCCTCCAAATTCTCCTGCTGGCAGGCGTAGCATCTTCTCCTAGGACGTGGTGAAGCTGTGGGGAGGGAGTGTCGATTTCCATACATCTGGTGGGGTGGAGGAGGATCATGTTGTCCTGGTAAGGATGGTTGATAGTTGTGATGCTTTAAAGGGGGTTGCAAGTAGCTATTTTGGACAGCAGGTGGATGGTAACCATGATGTAATGCAGGCTGGTAGACTGATGCTGAATGAGGTGGTGCGCATTCTGGTCCAGATACTGGGTTTGGGTTCTGTCTCTGTAGATAGTGGGGCTGCTGCATAGACTCTTTGATGGAAGATACTTCAGCTTTAAGATCTTTAAGGAGAATCATGTTTGCTTTCATCTCCTGCAGTTCTGAAAGTATATCTGCTTGACCCTTACTGTGACTCGGCTGGTTTATCTTCTCCTTCTTTTCAGTAGTGGCATGGTCAAATTGAGCAGAGTGAACAGTAACAGACCGCTGTGGTGTGTTCATTTTCTTTTTTTCCTGCCTCTCACCTTCATAAGCACATGCAATATTCAGCTTCTCAAACAGAAGTTCATCAGAAACACCAGCTTGCTCCAGGAATGGCTGGAGATCCCGTTTTATGTTATCATTCTGTAAGCCTGTCATAACTGTATGGAGAAACATGTTTTGCACCAGCACTGGATCATACCTTAAGCCTGACTCTGACTCTTGTGAGGCAAACAGAATCTTCTGTCTCAGATCAAGAGTGCGGATAAGAAAGCTCTGAGGAGTCTCTTTAATGCCCTGTGCTTCCGATGACAGCTGTTTATATAGTTCTGTCGCGCTCTTCTCCTGATAATGGCAGCGCAGTATTCTCCTCAGTGTGGGCAGGGCAAGGTCACTTTTCCCCTCTAAATAGCTTCGTAACTGCATCCCCGGAACAATGGCCCTTATGACGGCATCAACAATCTCAGTCTCTGGAAAAGCTTTCAGGAGGCCATGCTCAATTTGCCGTGCTAGGCTGGAAAATGTGAGACGATCTTTCTGCCCTGGTTCTCCAATTTGTCCAGCTATTTTGAATTCTTTGTGCCAGAGAGAAGGGGTCTGACCTGGAGCTGAACCTGTGGGTAGGGTGGTCTGAACTTTATGTCCATTCTCCTTATCAGTACTTTTTATTCGGGGTGGTAAATGTGACTGAGAAGGTCTGTTTCCTGTTGATATACTGCCCTGTGTTTCATCAGATTTATTTTGTTCTTCATTTTGGGCTGCCTGAAGTCCCTTTACTTGGCCAGCCGTAGTCTCAGTCTGAAGCTCAGTTATCTTGTCTTTAAAACAGAGAAGCTGTGCCATTCCCATGTCCTCCAAGTTCTGTAGTTCTTCACTCTGCAGATGATTACTAATCATTAAGATGAGCGATGCTCTGTTCTTTCCTGTCACGTGCTCGAATTTTAATCCAGCAATTGTGAGGAAATCACATAGTTCTATAAGGCTGTCTACAGGCAGTGTACACAAAAGTCCCATTATTTCCAGTTGTAATGCCTCTGCCTCGGTTGACTCCATCTTCTTTGTTGTAGCAACTTAGTGTTGATTGTTTTAGCAGTGACTGGTTTGCTCAAACTTGATTGCAGCGCTCCTGGTACCTTGGGGTTACCTCAGATTGCTTGCCCTTTGGTCGTAGCCACTCAGACTGCTGCACAATTGTCCACTAGGTGTCGCTTGTTTGGGTGAGTTAAAGGGAGCTGAGTGAGAGCTGGAGACGTCTGGTCATGGCAGAAGTCAAATCTAGCCTCACTCACTCCCAGCAGTGCCTCCAAAATGTTACGCCCCTGTAAAGGGGAATAAGGAAGAACAGACACAGACACGATGTGACTTCTGTCGCCTCCAGTGTTGTAATGGCTTTTAACACAGTTTTGAACATTACATGGTCACATAAACAAAAGGTGATTCAACTCAAAATGTCTTTGTGTTAACACAAATACAGACTGGTAGATTGTTTTAGCATTAGCTAAACATCTTTCAAGACTGGTGTTCTACAGAAGCAAAGTTAACAAAACATTTTTACTCATAAACAATATAACATCATTTCAATACATCTTTTAGCATTAAACATTGTACACAAGCATTGCAGTTGTATCTGCACAGCAATATAATCTGTGACACAGAGCACAGCTAACCATGAAATCAAGGTAAGTACAAACTTTTAAGCAAAGATACATTTACTTAAGCTAAGGTTACTACAACCACTTCCTGGTCATTTTATAAAATAAATCAGCATTAACATAAGCAATAAAATCTGCAACAGTCTGAATTTTTACCTGTAAAGGGGAATAAGGAAGAACAGACACAGACACGATGTGACTTCTGTCGCCTCCAGTGTTGTAATGGCCGAGCAGAAGCAACACGTCTCCCCTTCACAAAGCCAGACAAAACCAATCGAGACACGATCGGCGAACAAACTCACAAAACTTGAAACTTGAAAAGGCTGCACACTCTAAATACATCATAACACAATCAATAATCAGAAAATATTCAAGAAAAATGCATTTAAAGCATATTTTAACTTGCATACGTTTTTCACTGCATCAGTCTGTGGTTTTTTTAACTCGCAAGACCAAACTAATCGATCACAGATACCTAGATCGACAATCACAGTGCATCCTATTTCCATGAGTTTTCTTCAGGTAGAGAAATAAATTGTGGTAGGGTTTCTTTTTGATTTTTTTTTAGACAAATACAAAACCATATTATTTTGCTTACTGTCATTTTTCTAAAACAATTTTATAACCACTACACGCGCGCGTCTCTGGCTCCTCGTTCCGCTGGTCACCTTTGAAGTTCCGAATGCGTGTCAGGGCTCTGCTCCGTCCCAGCCTTGTTGCGGGGAGCACGGGGGAGCATGCGCGCAGAGCTCCGCTGCGCGGCTGCCTTTCTGTACTCCCGACCTGTCTGGTCACGGGGGGAGAGAATAAAAAGCCGATGCGGAAATGAATGAATTTGTCGCGATCAAGCGAATTAAACTAGTATGTCTACGTGGATGCTCGCTCAGAATATGATAGACATGAGTGAGCGACAGCAGGATTAATCAACAGGCAGCTTTAGGGAATATTTAAAAATGCTTCGCTTTTTCTTTTCCTCGCTCAGAGCAGCGGTCATGGAAGTTGATGAATGCTTATTATAACTCCGCCTGTAACTCCAAGGCGTCACTTTAGTGACGTGAATGCCCATGTGAATGCCCATATATGGAGAGGAGCAGATTTTTCCTGGAGCTTCTGCTAAAATCTGCTATAAATCATGAACTAACACATTTAGCGTTATTTCTCTACAATATAAATAAACGCTCCTGTATTATTTTTAAATAAACTAATAAATATTAATGGCGATGTAATTTGAAAACATGGTGGGTGTTGGACTTTAATAAGCCTAACCTGCTGCACATCCTTTCCAGCCTGAGATGCACTTTGCGATTTTATTAGCACTTTGAGATTTTTATTAATGAAAAGTGTGGTATAAATTGAATTTATTATTATTATTATTATTATTGATCCCTCTGCCTTGCCATTCGGTACAAGTCCTTCTTGCCCTCTTTAGTGTCCAGTCTCCCATACAACTCATTGTACACCCTCTGCTTTGCCTTAGCTACTTCCTTCTTAGCTCTATGTCCCATCTCCTTATATTCCTGTCTCCTCTCTTCAGTCCTCTCACTGTCATATTTCTTCTTGGCTAATCTCTTTCTTTGAATGGTCCTGCACTTCACTATTCCACCACCAGGTTTCCTTATCATCCATTCTCTGTCCAGATGACACACCAAGTACCTTCCTACCTGTCTCTCTAATTACTGTTGCTGTAGTAGCCCAGTCACTTGGAAGCTCTTTCTTACCACCCAGAGCCTTTAACAGCTCATCTCTGAATTTCTCACAACATTCTTCCTTCTTTAGCTTCCACCATTTGGTCTTCTTCTCTGATTTTACTCTTTTTCTCTTCTTCACAACAACAGTCATTCTACACACAACCATCCGATGCTGTCTGACCACGCTCTCCCCTGCCACAACCTTACAGTCTCCAATCTCCCTCAGGTTTCCTCTTCTACACAGAATGTAGTCGACCTGCGAACTCCTTCCTCCAGGTCACTCTATGTTCCTCCTTCTTTTGGAAATAAGAATTGACTACAGCCATTTCCATTCTCTTGGCAAAATCCAACACCATCTGTCCTTCCTGGTTTCTTTCCTTGACACCAAACCTACCCATCACTTCCTCATCCCCTCTGTTTCCTTCACCAACATGTCCATTCAGGTCTGTCCAATCACCACTCTTTCCTCCCTGGGAATTATATATATATATATATATATATATATATATATGCATGAAATTTTCCGTGCAGGGGGTAAGATATTTATCTGCAAGGATACAATTTTCTCTGTCAGGTAGATACAAGTTGTTAAAAGGAATATAATCGTTCCTGTCCACATCTTTTCACTTGTTCCTGCTGCCTCTGGTACTTCTAAAGCTCAGTGTGGATCTATCAAATCTTCCTTCCTTTGTTTTTAGTCCAACGATTGTCCACGATCGATGTGTTCTGTCCTCTGAGAACTTACAAGAAGCTTTATTCTATTTTAAACCACATGACAGTATCTGATACCTGTAATCCTTTGTATTTATGCTCGTTAGTGCAAGAGATGGTCAGAGAACTGTAATTTTCACAGCAAATGCCGTGATTGTTAACTTTTCTATGGCATTTTATAGAAAATATTCTTGAATTTTGTTTTGGCTTGTAACATTCATTGGATGGATTAATATTATATATCCATTCCAGCATTTTTTATTTTCATTCATTCATTCAACCTTTATTTATACAGGCTAGCTTTGTTGAGCCACGGGGACTCATTTACAAGAGGGACCTGTCTCACTCACACCCAGGGTCAATTTAGAGTTACCAATCAGCCTAACATGCATGTTTTTGGACTGTGGGAGGGAACCGGAGCACCCGGAGAAAACCCACGCATGCACAGAGAGAACATGCAAA
The DNA here is from genome assembly GCA_038048925.1 of Garcialebias charrua. Taxonomy (NCBI): domain Eukaryota; kingdom Metazoa; phylum Chordata; class Actinopteri; order Cyprinodontiformes; family Rivulidae; genus Garcialebias; species Garcialebias charrua. The sequence goes on from JBBPBX010039402.1 coordinate 10,559, forward strand.
CTCCACCCAGAAAGGCCCCCGGACCGGGATTTGAACCGGGGACCTGCTCGCTGAGAGGCAGCAGCTCTACCAGTTGTACCACCGTGCTGCCAACGTTTGCGTTAGCCGGGAATAATTTATAGACAACACATTGCAATAAAAGTTGATCTGGTTATGCTTTTACTGCCCTGTAATGTTACCAATTCTTATCACAGTGAAAAAAATAAAATAAAAATAAAATTAGAGTGGTGTCTGATTTTAACCTTAAACCGACCACCTCTACTGCCTCATCAACAGAAACGCATGTAAAGAGTGATGTGACATCAAAAGAGACCATTGTTTCATCAGTGATGAAATCCCTCACCTTATCCACAAAGATCATAGTCTTCTGTATGTGATGTTCTGGGCTGCCAACTAAAAGGATGAGTGACACCAGATATAGAGCAAATGTGTCAACTCTTGAAACTGTGCCTGCAATCAACCTACTTCATATATGTACAGAAACATGGGTGTGCTATGAGGTCTCCAGTTTCTCCTATTGTTGCCAACCTGTACATGGAGGAGGTAGAAACAAGAGCATTGGCACCCTTTTTTTCAGGATCACACCACCAAGTTATTGGTTCAGGTATGTTGATGACACCTGGGTTAAAATTAAATCTCAGGAAGTCCAACATTTCACTGATCACATAAACTCTGTGGATAAATATATAAAGTTCACACAGGAAGAGGTAAAATATGACAGGTTGGCTTTCTTGGATTGTGAGGTCTCACTCTATGATTGAGGACATTTGCAAACTGATGGGCAAACCCACCCACACAAACCAGTACTTGAGGTTTGACTTCCATCACCTGCTAGAGCACAAGTTATGAGTCATCAGGACTCTGTACCACAGACTAGACAGCATCCCCACTAACAGGAGAAAGGCAGAAGGAGAAATCCCACACAAAACAGGCTCTAGAGAAATGTGGATATCCTAACTGGGCCTTCCTGAAAGCAGAGAAGAAACCCAAACAGGACTCCAGCCAGTCATCAGGTGAAAAGAAGACCAGTGGTCATTCCGTATCGTATGTTGCGGGAGTTTCAGAGACATTGAGACGTTTATTATTCTAAACACAATGTCTCAGTGGCTTTTAAACCCCAAAATACATTACGACAAAGACTGGTTCATCCCAAAGATCCAGTCCCCCGTCACAAACAGAGTAATATTGTGTATGCTGTTCAGTGTCAGGAGAACTGTGATCGAGGAAACTAAACAGCCACTGGCCAAAAGGATGGCCCAGCTTACAAGAAGCTTTATTCTATTTTAAACCACATGACATCATTCTTGTAGTTACCAAAGCTAATTAATCATAGCTAACACATAGATGGCTAGAACTCAGTTAGATTTACAGATGTTGAGGTAAAATTTGATGCGGCAGTATCTGAGAGTTATCCAAAACACGTACTTTGAATGCAAACAGCTCTTGTAAGAGCTTGCAATCTCACCTGAGTTTGTTCATATTTACAAGGTTTTACCAAAATGGCTACAACTCTGCCCCATAAGACAATTTTAATTTAAAAGAAGACAGCAGGGAATATGCATGTTTTCATCAAATGCTTGGACTTTTATTTCAACAGCTTTTGTGGAAACAGCAGAAATTGTAGTGTTGTAGCTTTGAGACCTTTTTTTTTTGCGTTTGAAAGCAGTTTCACTAACAGCCTTTTATCTGATCATGGGCATAATAGTATGTTTCAAGCAAAAAAAACTATTTCAAAGACAAACGCTATTGTTCTTTATCCTTCAGTGGATCCCTTCTTCATGGGTCACCATAGTGAATGAACTTGCATGGACTACTTGGCAAATGTCATCAGATGCCCTTCCTGATGCAACCTGGGCTTGAACCTGCAGCCTCAGAATTATGAGACAGCAACACTGACCACTGTACTACCATGGCCTGTAAAGATAAGCAATAGTATTATGTGCCATTTTACTAGCAGCACACAAAGACATCAAATAGGGATTGAAAGAGGTGAAAAAGTAAAAGAGAGCTGGAGCATTACTGAGAGGAGATAATTAATCCTCTAGTCGTATGTGTTCTTGTGTTCCTTATTAGAAATATTGTGAAATGTATAATTGCTGGAGTTCATGAAGGGCGCAGGCAGAAATATAAACCTTTAGATGTGATGACATTACCCTTTCACAGTTCTCATTTCTGTAGTTAAACAGCAATAAAAAGTCTAATGTATATTCTTGGAAGATGAGTTTTTCTGTAACAACTGCATGTTGTAAAGATGCAAGAGTAAATATATGTGCGTTATAGGAACATAAGGGCAATTTTTACACCTCTGCTTCCCTCTCATCCCTCAGACAAGTCTTAAATGGCTTGGAAATTGACTTCTAGAGACTACTAATAAAAAAGAAACAGCTCGGAGGAAGAAGAGGAAGAAGAGACAGACTCTTCCATTTCCCTCTCTGTCAGACAAAAGCCAGGCGGCACAGGAGGGCAGGTCCCTCACGCAGTAAACACTGTATTTAAAAGGGAAGGGGGTCTCAGAAACAGAAAGCTCTCAGCTTCTTTTCCAACATTTCTTAAGGGACAGAGGCCAATGGTTTTCAGAGCAGATGACTGACAACATAAAGAACTAAAAACACATCATATAGGCCCAGCAGCTCAAACTACCTCCTTTAGAGTCAAAAAAATTACTCTTCTGTAAACTAATATATTCTTCTGAGTGTTTACTGGACTGCAAACAGCCTTTATATATGCCACATTCTGATAACGTGATATTACAGCACAGAGGGGATCGAATTGTGATTTTCATGTCATTCTGCACGCTTAACATTTCATCATATGGTCCCGCAGGGCTGGGGATAAAAATTAGAGGAGAAATAAATGAAGAAGGTGTGGCCTCTATTCTCTGGACTCCCTGTGTTGAGTGTGCCTGTGGAATAGCAAACGGTCTGAGACAGCAGGTACACAAGAGCAGATCAGTGTTTAATATGAGAATAATGCCTGTGCAGAGTGTGACCCACTGACTTTTCTAATAGAGATGTGAAGTCTTCTGTGGAGTGCTGAGAGCCAGTGTGTTAAACCACAGACGCCGAGGTCAACCCACTGAAATGCAATATTGAGTATGTATATAACCTTACCAGGGAGAGGCTAATGGTTCAGGTTCAGTGCAGTAATGACACCTCTACAGTCACCACAGATATTATCTGCTGCATAATTGGTGCATAAAGGTCTGGTTTGTGGTGAATGATGTGACACCGGGGTCTTTGGTCAAAGCACAGATTTACTATTCAGAAGGCTGCTCAGAAAAAGCTGTAGTCGATAGACTGGTGAGGCGCTATTAAATAAATTCTGACTCTGACAAAGTTATCCATCCATCCATCCATCCATTCATCCATCCATCCATCCACCCATTCATCCATCCATCCATCCATCCATCCATTATCTTTACCCACTTCTTCCTTTTCAAGGTCACTGGTGCTCTTATCCAGCAGTCACTGTGCAAGAGGTGTGACACACCCTGGACAGGTCTCCAGTCCATCACAGGGACACATGGAGACAAACAAGACAAACAACCATTCACTCTCTCACTCACACCTAGGGACAATTTAGAGTTACCAATCAGACTAGCATGCTTGTTTTTAGTATGTGGGAGGAAACTGGAGTACCTGGAGAAAACCCATGCATTCATGAAGAGAACATGCAAACTGCACCCAGAAAGGCCCCCGGTCGGGATTCATTCCATCGACCTTCTTGCCAAGAGGCAACAGCTCTGCCAACTGAGCCACTGTGCCCTGAAAAAGTTATGGGAACAAAAAATCAGCTCCACTAATTTTTAGATAGTGTTTTTAGTATTTGAACATTTGTCTCAAGTATCTAATCCAATATCTAACTCTGGGTTGACCACACAGGTTTAGGACCAAATATCATGAAAAAAAAAGTTTTAAATTGGCTAAACTTTTATAATTGTCTGTTTCAATCAGTTAAATGTCCAGATTTATTCATTTTGCACAGTTAAAGGAGCATCAGTGATACTGTTTTAACAACAACAGAGAAACAGTGCAGCACAGCATACATTGATCATATGCTCTGCAACCTGTATAGCTTGTGCTCACTAGAATCTTTCAGGAACACAAAGTGTCTGTTACATGAAAAGTTGCATAGAAAACTGTCAAAAAAACAAAGTAAGATTATTTTTTTAGCTTTAAAAGTACAGATTTCAGCACTTTTTGTAGCCAGACATTAAAGATTTATCCAAAGTTTGCATTTATTGCATTTAACACGAGAAAATCTTGAAAAACTATTAGTTTTTTTTAAATGCTCCAGAAAACAAAAGGCCGTAAAAAATGTGTCCATATGATTTTTATTGTACATATGTACTGGTAACTGTGTTTTTGGTGTAGGTTGCATGAGCAAAATCAGTAGCAGCACTTACTTTGTGTTCATATGTTTATCAGCACAAATGTATAGTGTTTAGTCAAACGCATACTGTAAGCACAGCCTTGCTCAGAGAAGAAAAGAAAAAAAAACACTTTTCATCAACGGTAACGATCTGCAACCATTTAGGAGAGTAGAAAGCAGACAGGTTTCTCCTGCAGTAAGAGAACGGATGCTCCTTAAGTGCTGCAGAGTGATTCACCAGCAGGACAAGCAGCCCTCTTGGAAGACAGATGTGTTCATGACCTCGGGGAACATTAGCAGACAGCTTTTCAGAAAAACAGCTATCTATTTATTTAATGTTCTCATCACAGGTAGACTGAAGCTGTGATGATTTCCAGTGCGGCACAGTTCTTATTTTGCTTAGGCTTTTTGGAAAAATTATGTCCTGTGACGTATCCCCACTGTCTTCCGATGGCACCCAAATTGCTTTTTTCCTGGATGTATTGATCATAACATGAGGGATGTGCACCCAAATTCAACATTGCCTCACAAAAAGGACAGGGAATTATAAAACCTCCATAAACAAAACAAAGAAAAGACAAAAAGAGACCTAACATTACCCACAATTCTTTTTCTCAAGCTGATGACTATTAGAAAGAGCCCTTTTGCTCATAAAGCTAAATTCCTCTCTCTGTGGTGTTCTTAAATTGTGTGCGGTAGAGCATCGTTTAAAGTAGGGAGTCAAAAGAGACAACACTTTGAGAACTAACAATGTCCTCCACAGGATGGCCATTGGTTGTCTTCCAGTGTAGGTGAACCCTAGTGATGGTGAGCAGCTGTCAAAAAAGCCTGTAATTGGAGCCTGTTGCACCATTAGACCTGCCCATTTGGCCTGTTATGATCACTGCCTGTCTCCGCTACACTTCTGTGGTCTCTGGAACCGTTTGACCCAGGGCGCTCCCTTCTGAACGGGGACAGAGCACAGACTTAATGGCTTGTCACGTGTCCACCTGTGACTCTTGAGTGTGACACATTCCCCCATGTGCTGTCTGATCTGTAATGGTCTCCATCTGAACAGAGAATTTAAGTGTTCACTCAGAAAAGAGAAAAAAACCACCAAAGGCCATACTAACTGTGTTTTGGTGTGTTCTGTTGTTTTTATAAAGGTAGAATGTGATAAGCGTGGAGGCAATCATGAATATCAGGTTCTTGACCAAATCAGTTTTTTTCCCTGTTAGTGTCTGTGTCCCTGGAACACTCTCTTGAGTCTTACCACACTTTATTTGCCCACCCTGGCATGACTCTCTGGGGCAATGTCAAATCATGTCAAGCTAGCACAATGCTACCACCACCAATATTCACAAACTTATCATGGGGGCATTTAAGGGCTTTGCATGAGACCAGGCTGGCCAGCTCTGCTTCAGATTCTGACAACAAAAGGTAGTTGTGGGGCCACTGTGGTGTAGAGGTAGGGCAGTCGACCTGGGACCAGAAAGTCATGGGCTCAACTCCCCACCATGCCCACACATCGTGGTTTTCCTTGAGCAAGACACCAAATCTGCTCCCTGGGCACCCACATAGCTGCCCACCGCCCCACCTGCGTGCATCCCACATGTGATGGGTTTGTTTCCAACTTCTATCAACTTAGTTCCTCTAAATTTTAGACCGCTAGAGCATTACTTTGACATTGTCATGAAAGCTCTCCTCTGACAGATAATATCTGATGCTACAGCCCCAAATGTCTATATCAAAAGACCACCCAAGACAAATGATAACCAATGAAAATGGGTCCAAATATGTTTCTATAATTGTGTACTCCAGTAGATTAAATCATAAATGTGGGGGAGGCTGCCATAGTGGGTAGAAAATGAGCTGAGGGGCATACAATGTGGATGGTGGTGTCAGAAATCAGGTTTTTGGATTCAGAATAAAGCCAGAATACAAGAGTGTGAAATCAAAGGAAACAATATTTGAGTTGCAGCTGCTAGTGGGAGTCTGGGTAAAGCTGTGAGAACATGTCTACACAGACCTGTCAAAGACCTCAGTGATGATGTCACTGGCACTGGTGCAGAGCAGCTGTGGAGAAGCGCTAAAATAACGTGGTTTGTGGGAGCAAATTCAAAAGTGGGGTCCGAGAGACAAAGCAGGGGTCATACATGAGTCAGATTTCCAATAATTAATCCAAAAGGGGTAATCCATAATTCGAGGTCCAGAAGGGGTAATCAGCAACGAGATCAGAGAGGAAAACTGAGAGCAGGCAGGGGGCAAGCAGGACAGTGTTTCTAAAAGGCAGGAGTGTATCAAAAGAACATCAAGGTGTGACCATCAGACGTGAACATGAAACAAGATGGCAGGATATCAGGGACCATAAGAGATATACATGTAATAATCTGGCAGGTTGGGAGAGGTGAGAGGAGTCCTTAAATATGGCCAGGAACAGGTGTAGAGAATCAGGGCTGATGAGCTGACAGGGCAGAGGGGAGCGTGCCTGAATGACAGGAGAAGAAAACGTGACATGAAGAAGCAAAAACATGACATGTGAGTGAGGCAAAGGACAGAGGATGTGATCATGACAGCAAAATGATGTGCACGCAAAAATGGGAAGTAGCTGCTCAAAATGCAAACACACGGCTCACTAGTTGCTTGGTCACAAACAGAGTTCAGTGAAACTACAACTAAATATTTTCCAGTTTTCTCTGAATTTTCTCAAATTCAATGTTGGCAACTAGTTCCTAACTGTTGCAGCCCACTGAGACACTTATATGCTTACGGTACACATACCATGGGTACACTACCACCACACTACTCAACATGTTCACATCCTCTACCCAGGACAATGATACCCTGCCACACAATGATACAACACCACAACCAAAGATATGATCAAAAAGGCGTTCAATACAGAATCAACTGGACTTTATTTGTTGCAGAAAACGTTTCGACTTCTGTCCAGAAGTCTTTTTCAATTCTGAATGAATAGAAGCTGTGAGACCGAGAAGTTTTATACAGGCTGACATGCCATGCACCAACATATGAAATTGGAAACTGAAATAACCCCACAACATACCTGAGATAACATGCCCATTCTATTTAAATTGACAAAACAACACATCACAGCTTAACAGAAGGGGGTTTGTAACACATACATGTAAATTGAAAGATCACACCTTAACAGTAGGGGGTTCCCTTGAGGTCTCTGGTAGAAGACACAAAACTGTATGTAAATTGACAAAAAACACCTCCCAACCAACAACAGAGGCTACTCAGAGAACTTTGTTAGTCTAATTTACAGACAAGACATCTCTGCTCCCATCCGGTGTAAAACGTTTCGGAATCAAATCCAAAACTGAGTTATAAGTCTTAGAAAGTTGAAATCTCAGACCTCCTCCTCTGTTAAGAGAAGGTTTTTCTCTCTTAACATAAACAGCTTCCTTCACCCCCCTCTCAAACCATCTGTGTTCTCGGTCCAAAATTTGAACATTCTGGTCCTCAAATGAGTGACCCTTGTCCGTGAGGTGGAGGTGAACAGCTGAGTTTTGTCCAGAGGAGGTTGCTCTCCTGTGTTGGGACATTCTTTTGTGGATAGGTTGCTTAGTTTCTCTTTCTCTCTTTCTCTTTCTCCCCAAATCATTTTTTAAACTTATTGATAAACAGTTGTCTTTGTTCATCTGGAATAACAAACACCCCAGAATTAGTGGGCGTTTCCTTCAGAGACAAAAGGAAGACGGGGTTTGGCTCTACCTAACCTATTGTATTATTACTGGGCAGCAAACCTACAAAAAGTAGTATGTTTGTTACAACAACCGGATGTTGGCTGGTGCCAATTAGAACTGAATACATGTAAGCCATCATCATTCCTTGCATTAGTTGCCTCAAAGCTTCATCTCTCTCCTAAACAATATTCTACATGCCCAGTTGTAATCTCTACATTAAAAATATGGTCACAACTTAGACAACACTTCAATATGACAAACTTCTCTATCTATAGTCCCATATGTGATAACCATGTTTTCCTGCCATCCAAATTAGATCATGTCTTTGCCCAATGGCAGAAAGCAGGCTTAAGTAACTTTGGTGACCTTTACATAGATGGTATTTTCGCTACCGGGGCGGCCGTGGTGTAGTGGTAATGGCAGTCGTCTCCCGATCGGAAAGTTGGCGGTTCGACTCCCGGGACCCGCACCATGTGTCGTTGTGTCCTTGGGCAAGACACTTAACCCTGAGTTGCTCCCGGTAGGACTGGAAAGCACCTTGCATGGTAGTCTGCCGCCACCGGTTTATGAATGTGTGTAGCATTCAATATATGTGTAGCACTTTGAGATTTTCAGTAATGAAAAGTGCGTTATAAATTGAATTATTATTATTATTATTACCTTTGATGCTATCGCCACTAAATTTAGTCTACATCGTTCCTCCCTATTCCGTTATCTCCAGATTAGAGACTTTGTTCGCAACATCAGTCCTTGCTTTCCTAATTTACCCCCAAAGGGAGGAATGGACATCATCTTGCAAACTCCTACACAATGTAGAGGCCTCATTTCCAAAATCTATAATAGCATCTCATCACTCAATGTAGTGAAACAACAAGATCAGAGCAGAATGGTCAGAAGAGCTTGGTATACACGTCTCGGATGAGACCTGGAATCACGCATTGCGTCATTGGGTCAACATCATGCGCTCGACTCGGACTAATTCAGTTCAAGGTCCTCCACAGGATTCATTACAGCAGAGCCAGACTCTCAAAGATTTACCCTACAGTCAGTGAAAACTGTGTTCGTTGCCATACAGTCAAGGCGAATCTAACTCACATGTTCTGGTCCTGTGATAAGCTGCACAACTTCTGGTCTATAATTTTTCAGACCTTATCTGAAGCTTTTGATACAAGTATCCAACCCAGTGCTGAACTGGCAATATTTGGAGTCCCAGGGGAGGATATACCATTAACACACGATTTTAAAAATGTACTGGCTTTTTCTACTCTCCTAGCCCGAAGAAGAATACTATTAGTGTGGAAATCAGCACATCCACCCAAAGCTTCTCTCTGGTTGCAAGATCTGACTCTTTTCCTTAAACTAGAGAAGATCAAATTTAGTGTTAGAGGTTCAACCCAAAAATTCTATAAAACTTGGGCCCCTCTATTTTCTTACTTTGAGAGACTGGATGCCCTGTGGCGTTGCACTGTGGCTGCCCTGCTGCGTTTGTCCATGTCAGGCATTTTAATGTTTTTTTGTCATGTTTTTTTGTGTGCTATGAAGCAAAGATGAAGCAAAAATATCTGAGGTTTTTACCGTGAAACTTTTCTACAAACTGCAAAATGGATTTTATCAGATGATGTATGATTGGACTGTTTGCGCTGTTTTTAAGAATGGGAAGCAATTGTGACAACACAGCTGGTGGCGAGGTCAATGTAACTCGCTACAGCAAAGAGGAACTTCTTCTATTACGTGACTATTTACCACTGAACTGTGACAACATTATAAAATCAATATCAGCTCATCTTAGAATTAATACAACAAAGCCAGCAGGTGGAAGGAGACGCGGCTGCAGAGGAGGAATGCAACGGCGGCTGAGGAAGTTGAGGAACAAGCTCCCCTTGCCGACAATGCTGCTCATCAACGCACAGTCTCTGAGAGCAAAAACAGATGAGCTGGCTGCCAACACGCGCTTTCTCCACGAGTACCGGAACGCCTGTATGTTAGCGATCACTGAAACTTGGTTGGACAACAACATCGGAACCAAGGAAGTGCAGCCTGCCTGCTTCTCAGCGTTCAGGACTGATCGAAATCCTGAAGTCACCGGGAAAGCGCGCGGGGGCGGAGTCTGTCTGTTGATCTGAGACGAGTGGTGCCGGGCGGTCGTGGTGAGACAACACAAGTGCACCCCCGACATTGAGCTGCTGTGTGTCTCTGTCCGACCTTTCTACCTACCCAGAGAGTTTCCACAAATATTCATCACTGTGGTATACATTCATCCAAAGGCTAACTTCAGCAAAGCAACTCAAGTTTTATACAACTTGTCACAGGAACTTGAATCCCTCTCCTCAGATGCACCTGTTTTTCTTGGGTGACTCCAATAACTGTCCTGCTAAAAAATCTCTTCGCACCTATTATCAATACATTGAATGTCCAACTAGGAAAAACAAGACTCTTGACATGTGTTTTGGAAACATCAGAGATGCCTTCTCTGTATCCCTGCTTCCACCACTGGGGGCATCAGATCATGATATAGTGTATCTGCGCCCAGTATATAGGAGGCTGATACAGAGAGAGAAGCCTCAGGTCAAAACTGTCAAGGTGTGGAACAATGATGGCATAATGGCCCTGCAATGATGTTTTGACTGCACAACATGGGAAGTTTTTAGTTCGCCCAATATTGATGAACAGGTTACAGCGGTGTCAGACTACATTAACTTCTGTGTAGATTCTGTAATCCCGTCTAAATGTTTCAAAGTGTACCCAAACGATAAGCCCTGGATATCAAATATACTAAAAGAGCTTCTGGTTGAGAAGAGAAATGCCTATAATAATCTGGATGAAACAGCTCAAAGGGCCCTGCAAAGACAAATAAAAAGGCAGATACAACTTGATAAACACAAATACAAAGAGAAAATAGAAGCCTCTCTGGCATCTGGAAACTGTAGACAGGCATGGCAGGGAGTAAAGACCATGACTAACATTCCACACAAGGGTAAAGGGCCATCAAATCAATATTTGCCTGAAATTAAAGGAGCAGAGTTACCAAATCAGCTTAATAATTTCTTCTGCAGGTTTGAAGAAAGCTGCAAAGACACCGCTCATCAGAGGAGCGAGCAGGATGTGCCCCCAATGCCTCCATTTACCATAAAAGTGTCAGAGGTTGAACATATGTTTAGAATCTGTAATCCTCAAAAAAGTCCTGGACCTGACAACATCTCTGGCAAGGTTCTTAAAAATTGTGCCTCACAACTAGCACCAGTTTTTACAGATATTTTTATCTATTCTTTGAGACACCATACAGTTCCTTTATTATGGAAAACATCCATAATTGTGCCGGTGCCTAAAGTTCAAAGGCCATCAGGGTTAAATGATTTCCGTCCTATCGCACTGACATCTCTGGTGATGAAGAGCTTTGAGCGTATAATTAAAAAAGTCCTTCTCTGTCAAACACAGCATCTTCTAGACCCCCACAGTTTGCATATCAGCCCTCTAGAGGGGTGGATGATGCTATTCTGACTATGCTGCATTTACTCTATTCCCACCTTGAAAGACCAAAAGCACATGTAAAAATTTTATTTGTGGATTTTTCGTCAGCTTTTAATACTATTCAGCCAAAGATTTTAACAGAAATCTTAACAAAAGAATTTTTAATCTCACATAGCTTGGTTTTATGGATTACAGACCATTTGATATGGTGAGAGAGAGTTGGCGTCGCTATCAACAAGCTGTAAAAACAGCCAGAGCCAAATATTTCTCTGACATTATTGTTACCAACTCTCACAATCCCAGTGTTCTTTATGATACAATCAACACGGTCCTAAATTCACATGAACCGGTTCCTATTGAAGCATCTAAAGAACTTTGTGATAAGTTCCTTCAATTTTTTTTGGACAAGGTTACGAACACGAGGGCTTGTATTTCTTTTCCTTCCCATGACCCTTCCATCCTGGTCCCCTGTCCTGCACTTTTTGATCATCTGGAGCCTATTTCTCTCTCCTACCTAGAGAAAATTGTCACCAGTATGAAACCATCAGGTTCCCCCCTTGATGTTGTACCTCCTTGTTTTCTTAAGGAGGTATTTTCTACAGTTGGCTCTTTTGTTCTAAATTTGATCAATAGCAGCTTAATGTTTAGCGTGGTGCCAGGCAATTTTAGACATGCTGTGGTTCAGCCATTATTGAAAAAACCTGGCCTTGATCCTACCTCTTTGTCCAACTTTAGGCCAATTTCAAAGTTACCTTTTATTTCAAAAATATTGGAAAAAGTTGTTTACACCCAGCTGAAGGACTTTTTGGATGAATTTAAAATTTTGGAGGTCTTCCAGTCTGGTTTTAAAACCTACCATAGCACTGAATCTGCTCTTTTAAGGGTTTTTAATGATATATTTTTATCGCTGGATTCTGGAAACTGTGTTTTACTTGTGCTTTTAGATTTAACAGCTGCTTTTGACACAGTCGACCATGAAATTCTTATCGCCAGATTGGAGCAATGGGTGGGCATCACTGGCTCAGCTCTGCAGTGGTTTAGGTCCTACCTTTCAAATCGAAGTTTCAGTGTGAAGGTTGATAATTTTACCTCTGCATCTGCTGCCCTCCCCTGGGGTGTACCCCAGGGATCTATCCTTGGTCCTCTGCTCTTCTCACTTTACCTTCTGCCACTCGGTTCTATTTTCAGAAAACATGGTGTGCAGTTTCATTTGTATGCGGATGACTGTCAAGTCTATTTTCCTATAAAACAAAATGGCTCCACGCAGTCTCTTTTGGACTGTCTTGGTGACATTAGAGGGTGGATGGCGCTTAATTTCCTTCATTTTAATGATAAAAAGACCGAGGTTATGGTCTTTAAATCTAGTGCTCCTGACAGTCCCACCACTTTTGATTTTTCCTCTTTGGCCCCATATGAAAAGTCGATTGTGACAAATCTAGGAGTGAAAATTGACCCCTGCCTGAAACTGGACTGTCACATCAACAGCATGGTTAAGTCCTCGTTCTTTCATTTGAGGCGCCTGTCAAAAATCAAGCCCCTCCTTTCTAGACGCCACTTAGAGACCGTAATCCACGCTTTTATTACTTCACGCCTGGATTATTGTAACTCTCTTCTGATTGGAGTAAATAAGGCCTCGCTTTCTCGGTTGCAGCTGGTACAAAATGCTGCTGCACGATTTTTGACTGGTACAGGCAGACGTGAGCACATCACTCCAGTCTTAATGTCCCTTCATTGGCTTCCTGTCCAGTTTCGAATCCATTTTAAAGTTTTATTGTTTGTTTTTAAGTCTTTGAACGGTTTTAGTCCCTCTTATCTGTCTGAACTGCTTCAGCTTTATGTGCCATCACGTGCTCTCAGATCCGCTGACCAGATGCTTTTAGCAGTCCCAAAAACCTTTTATAAGACCAGAGGAGACAGAGCATTTTCAGCTCTGGCTCCTAAATTGTGGAACGAGCTGCCACTGAAGGTCAGGCAGGCCCCATCAATATCTGTTTTTAAAACTCGTTTAAAAACACATATGTTTTCATTGGCTTTTAAACCAGAATGAGTTCACATCTCTGTTTTAATGTTGTATTATTTTACTTGTGATGTTCCGATATTTATATGATTGAGATTGATTGTTTTTATTGTTTTGTGCTTGTTTTTATTTTTGTACAGCACTTCGGACGGCTGCTGCTGTATTTTTAAGTGCTTTATAAATAAACTGGTATGGTATGGTATGGTAACAGGTAGGGTCCAGCAGGTCAGAGTGGGTTCAACACTCTCTGACAAAACAACCACCAGCACTGGCTCTCCCCAAGGGTGTGTTTTATTTTCACTGTTATTTATTCTGTACACAAACTCCTGCAGAAGTACTTTCCCAAATAGACATTTAATTAAATATGCTGATGACACGGCCTTGGTAAGCCTTTTAAACGACAAGGAAGAAGAGCATGGACCAGTTCTGAACTTCTTCGTTAATTGGTGCAAAAAATCGAAATTGGTTCTGAACACGGACAAAACAAAAGAAATGACCATTGACTTCAGGAAGCTTCAGTCATTCGCTCCAACAACCATCGATGGAGAGAAGATTGAAAATGTGTCATGCTACAAGTACCTGGGTGTGGTTCTGGACTGTCACTTAAAGTGGGACTCATGGGCTGACCTTATTTGCACCAAGGCTCAGCAGAGGATGTATTTTTTAAAGAAACTGGGTACTTTTAGAGTCAATAACTCAATGCTTTTAATGTTTTATTCTGCTTTTATTGAAAGTATTTTAACATTTTGTAACATATGTTGGTTTGGCAATGCTACAGAGGCTCAGAAGAAATCATTGAGAAGTATAGTAACTACAGCCAGCAAACTGTTAGGGACCACTCTGCCAAGTATGGAAAAGATATACATGGACAGAGTTATGAGGAAGGCAAACAAGATTATAGCAGACGACACACATCCCCTAAGATCTTCATTTGAGTTGCTTCCTTCAGGGCGAAGGTACGGCCTTCCTTTATTCTCAAGAAACAGAACAAAATTTTCTTTCATACCACAAGCAATTAAATCGATAAATAATACTAAGATATCATGACTACTGAGCACAAATGTCTTTGCTGTAATGATGGATGTTAATGTCATGTTTGTATAAGTATGTCCTTTATGTCAATGCCTGCTGACAATGTTGCAAACTAATTTCCCTACGGGGACAAATAAAACTATCTGTCATCCATCCATCCATCCATCCATCCATCCATCCATCCATCCATCCATCCATCTATCTATCTATCTATCTATCTATCTATCTATCTATCTATCTATCTATCTATCTATCTATCTATCTATCTATCTATCTATCTATCTATCTATCTATCTATCTATCTATCTATCTATCTATCTATCTATCTATCTATCTATCTATCTATCTATCTATCTATCTATCTATCTATCTATCTATCTATCTATCTATCTATCTATCTATCTATCTATCTATCTATCTATCTATCTATCTATCTATCCATCCCTCGATCCTGAGGGTCACACGAGAGCTGGTTCTGCTGTGTATGTGCCTGTGCCCCGGCCCGGCAGCCTCATTGGTTCTGGATGGTTTCTGGTCACTGACAGTGCTTATCAACCTGTGCAGTTTTTTTAAAGTTTTTTTTTATGTCCATGTCCTGACTTGGTTTCTATACCCACGGTTGTATGGACGCCTTTATGTATGTTGTCCACGTTTTTGAATTAACAGTATGTTATTAGGAGGAGCTGCTCCAAGTGGCTGGGGAGAGGGAAGTCTGGGCCTCCCTACTTAGGTTGCTACCCCCGCGACCCGATCCCGGATAAGCGGAAGAAGATGGATGGATGGATGGATGGTATGTTATTATTTTATTTTATTTTTTATTAGTTGTTTGTCTATAATTTATTTATATTATTATTATTACTGTTTGTAGCAGCAGGATGGGGATAGATAAGGAAGGGTAGGGGGAACAGGAAGAAAATCAAAATATGTCATGCCTGTTTTGTTTCTGTTTTCACGTACTGTTGTTAATGGATGCTTAAATAAAATTATTTAAAAATAAAAATAAAAAAAAAATAAAAAGAAGAAGATAAATAAAAACAAACTTCAAATTCAACCAAACTTCAGTCTAATTGAAAGCTGATCCTGAATCTACACTATGTTGAACACATCATTAAATTTTCTGCTGATTATGCTCTCCATCTCTAACTCTGTCAAAACAAAATAATCAGAAGCATGATACCTGGAAATTGGATCTAATTGGAGTCAAATCCTGCTAGTTGAGCCAGCTGCATATCGATCACTTCCTCTTTCGACGAGAGTACGTTTTGTACTGAATGTATCCCTGCCGAGACAAACAAATGGCGAATTAGCAGTGTGTGCATCTGAGCTTGTGGCTGTCCAAGCTGTTTGGTTGTGACATCAGGTTTACTATGACAACTGCAGCTGCAGAGAGGGGTAGACAGAAAGCTGAGCTGACTTGGGCAGCCACAATTGTAACTGAATCTCTTTGATAGCAATGCTTCTAGGCAAAGAAAACAATCAGTGTGCAATTCCAAAATTAGTAATAATGTGTTTGGGAAATAACCGCAAACACTAATTATTTTATACTTTTTTTGTTTCTGTGTTGTGGTCTATTAAGGATGTCTTGGAAATGTGCTACACTGGTTTTATGTCTTGCATAAAACCGCTGGTGAAAATTATGGACTCGCCACTTTTGGAGGATTTTCTTTCATTTAACGTGTATAAAAAATAAATCACAGGCATGTCACAAAACTGTTTTACATATATTTTAATTCCAACTTTCTGGCATTAGACAAAAAGAAAAAGAAAAATAAATCTAGCAGGTGTTGTCAGTCACAACTGCTTTTAAATTCAAGTAGAGGAAAAACAATACAAAGTAGAATCCCTTAAATTCGATGAAAAAATTATGGAATCATGAGAAAAACACTGTACCATTAGTTTTTCTTTGCACCACCTCTGGCTTTTCTAACAGCTTGAATTCTTGGAGGCGCGGACCTAACTAATGACAATCAGTACTTTTCATCAATCTGCCTCCAACCATCTCTTATTGCTGCTCCCACATCAGCTCTGCAGGTTGGAACCTGGTTGTAAGCCATTTTCTTTCATTTCCACCTGAGAATTTCAACCGGTTTTACATCTGGATTTGTAGGTCATTCCATTGACATTATTTGTATTTATTAAGAGAAAGTTTTAACATGTTTTTTTTTTCATATGGAAATATGCATTAACAGCTTAAAAATGAAGTCATTGTCACCAAACATATTTTCAACTGATGGAATGAGAAAACTGTCCAAATTTTACATGTAGACTTTAACATTTATGGAAGATGTACTGACTCTCCAGTGTCTTTTCCGGACATGCAGGCTGAACACAATGAATAAATGTACAGGTTTTCTTCAGGCAGTCATCTTCATACATGGCTGTTAGTTCAGTGTTATTTTTGGGCTTGATTTGAGTTTACACATAAATAATTACTTTTAGGTGATTTCTTACAGTTCGGTTATACAGTTTCTGCTAATTTGTTTCTAATTAGTTTCGTTGAGCATTTTCTGTTTTCAAAAAGTTTTGCTTTAAGTTTTCTATCTTGACTGTTTCGTGGCTTCCTTGGTCTACCAACATGCTTCCCTTTGACAAGATTTCCATTTCGGTTGTACTTGGTCCTGATCTTAGAAACAGCTGACTGGGAACAACCAACATCTTTTGCTACATTTTGTGATGATTTACCTTCTGAAATTGTATAATCCTCTTCTATAGTTCGATTGACCTCTCTTGTGTTGGAGCCATCAATCTGTTTTGTGCAACAACTCTTCAAGATGTGAGCCTTTTTTTTAACTGAAGACTAATTAGCAGGTGTAAAATAAGGCAGGTGCAACTTACAGAGTGATTCCATTTTTATTAACAAGAAAATTGAGTATTACATATTTTTTCCTCTGATCTATAAAATTTTACTGACTGACTACAGTTCAATTACTAATTTTAATATGAGAAGGTTGGAAATTATAAAAAGCATAGTTTAGTGGCATGACTGGGATTACAGGTTTTATACTAAACTAACCTGGTGTAAGGAGTTCCATAATTTATTGCCCTGGATGTAATTCTCAAGTCTGTTCTCTTCATTTTTCACAGTCCTTTTGCTCTTATAACTAACTTGGATGTTGACAAATTATTTTGTTTCACAGTTTCATTCATTCTCTTTCAGACCTGCAGTGTTCTTTGCTTTTAGTTTGGGCCACGTATAGTTTCTTCTTCATCATCAATTTTGGATTCCTAGCTTTGATCACATCCCTTTGAGTAAATATTAGCGTATACAAAGTTAGTCTGATGGTGTTTGACCAGACACGTCTTATCTGATCACTGTGCAGAAGTCAAGAACTGAGAGGCAATTGTGATCAGCCCACATTCTGTCCTCACCTCCATCACTGATAAACACCTGAAATATTTGTGTTAAACAAACAGTATCATTAGAAGCACAGTCTCAGAGCTTGTTGTGACTGTCATGAATAGAGACAAGCTCAACACACATGAAGCTGTGGACATCTATCTTCCATCTGACCCTTTATTTCTGCATTTATTAAAGCAGCAGTTTAGATCTTATGATTTTAATTTCCTCATAACATTCTGTGGGAAGGTTACAAAAAAAGTAATACTTGTTAGAGATAGCTCTTTGAACAACCTCAGTTTATTGAAACTCAATTGAAATCTGATCAGATCACCAAGTTAAAAGCAAGTCAAAGTGGATTTATGTTATTTTAAGTTTGACTCCATTCCCTGAAATCTCCCAGATGTTTGCACAAACATTAATTCATAACTTTTACACTGTTAGAGTCTGTCCCTTTGTTGTCTGATGTTTGCACAAACATTAATTCATAACTTTTACACTGTTAGAGTCTGTCCCTTTGTTGTCTGATGTTGCTGTGTTTCCCTGCTTGTGTTTAATGTCATATCTGTTGTCTGGAGTTTCTGTGATTGTGTTTAATTTAGCTTTCTCTTGTGTTTAATCTAGTTCTCTGTCTCCCAGTTGTCTGGTGTCTCAGTCTTGTCCTGCTTGTGTTTTCTGTAAACATATGGATGTCGTGTGTAATCAGTGTGTGTGTGTGTGTGTGTGTGTGTGTGTGTGTGTGTGTGTGTGTGTGTGTGTGTGTGTGTGTGTGTGTGTGTGTGTGTGTGTGTGTGTGTGTGTGTGTGTGTGTGTGTGTGTATTCAGTTCCTCTCAGTCTTGTCTTTATCTCAGGATTGTCCTCCCATGGTGTTGTGTTCTGCCCTCCCGTCGTGTTTCCCAGAGTATTATGAGTACCTCTCCAGTTTAGTTCAGTTTAGTATAGTCCAGTTTAGTTTAGTTTAATAGTTTTTGCTGCCCTGCCAGCCTTTGATTTTGTGTTTGTTAAATACATACGTTTAGATTTTTCCTACGCCTCCTGTGATCCTCCTGCATTTGGGTTTAACTCCTTCCGTGACAGCAGAACCTGACATAATACTGAGACCACAACTGACCCTAGTAGGAGAATGGCTGGACCTAAAACTGGACCCAGGGGTGAGATGATTACTTTTTTCGAGTTTCTTGCCCGTGAGGCTGAGAAGACTTCCCGCAGAGAAAGAGTTTTCAGTAGGGCGCTGACGCGCGGGAGAGATATCCAATAAGCGGAGCTAAAGGGCTCCGCTAATTACTCATAGAATCTGGGGTTACAATACGTAACCGTTTTTTTTTTAAATCTCAAACATCTAATAAAGGTACTCACTTGTAAATGTCCACACTGTGATTACATTCTGTAAGTTTCAGAAAAATCCGCTGAGTGGTTCTTGACTTATCTTGCA
>JBBPBX010039403.1:4617-20455 GCA_038048925.1 Garcialebias charrua
TGTTTGAGATAAAATTTGATTTATAATATTATTTCCGCAGCGCGCGACCGTTTGGAAGACGTCAAAGCTGAAACAATTTAAATCCAGCAGATTTGACCATTACGTGAATTTATTAAGGAACGGTTAAGCTAAGACACATCTTTGCTATAATTTTCAGCAGACAAATAATTGTTTTTACCGTGTTAATCTTATTAAAAGTCCTTCCGTGCATGCTTCTGTGGCCGCCATTTTCAGCAGGGCAAATGACTCGCTGACGCGTAGCGGTGATGCATAATAGATGCAACTTAAATAAAGGTGCGACATGTTTATGGATTTTTCCAATTTATTGCCAATAATTGGACAAAGCGACTCAAGCCTCCGGTAGACCTGAGCGTCCTGCCTGTACGCCACTCTACGCGTGCATTCTGTGTGCACGCGTTCGCTGGCACAGCTCTGCTTTCTTCTGCTTTCTTTCTCATGTTAAATGCTCGCGTTTTCGCTCCAAATCCTTGTTGTAATTTGATCAGCTGCGCGCGAAGCAGGACAAACTTAGGTCGCTGATTGGTCACTTGCTGACACGCCTACTGAAATGATTGACAGCGAGTGGGACAAGCCGCTGGCTCTGCTCCAGACGAGCAGCGGTTCGCTCGGCTGCTGCCGCTGCGGTCTTTCTAACTTTATATGTTAATAAAAACTTCAAAAAAATAAAAACAGGGAGCGCTTTTCCTGCAGCCCACAGCCCACCAGGAAATATTTAAACCCAAGCGCAGCCAGGTAGGACATGAATTCATTCATTTCAGTCATGGAGTGAACGGAGGATTAAGCTTTTACTTGACTTTTGGCAAAAAAACAAAACAAAAGTCTTGATCAGCGATGAAGAAGGGGAATTTAATTCATTTGTGTAACATACAAAACAGTCCGGCACCGGGGCAATTTATGGTGAGACACCGCGTAACCGTGCGCTGTCGTAAAAAAAGAGCTTTGCGCGTTCGTGCCCTGCGGGGCTACGCTTTTGCCACAGCGTACGCACGTCGTACAGAGGCGTACAGGCAGTATGCGCAGGTCTACCGGGGGCTTTATAGAAAGGTGCAAGTTATCAGGTGGAAAATACGGTAATTGTTTTTAGGTGGTTATCTTGTTAAATTTAGAAGAAATGCACAACGAGTCATCCCTCTGCACGCTCCCGCAGCTGCAAATCGGCTTTTGAAATGTAGCTGATTTTACTGTTCAAGTCCTTTTATTAAGGAAGAGTTCAACTGAGACACACCTTTACTGTAATGTCGAGCTAACAGATAATCCAGTCCATCAGTGTTCTTCTGGAGTGTAATGGCAAAAAGGGGCAGATTTGCCACCTCCTGCAGCTGTTTATCTTTACGCTTTTGCAGTTTTCAGTGAGTGTTCAGGGATAGTTTTGTGCATAGTTGGCAGCACAGAAACACGGTGTCACACTGATGACAGGACCCATACTGTGAAATTAACCAACATGCTGACGACCCTGACTAAATTAGTTTAAGGTGAGAAGTGATAACCCTGGGTGGAAGCAGTGTCATGTTCTGGTGAAGTCCTCCTCGGTCTGTTTTATTATTTTCTGAAGAATGCGTTCAGAAACGAGACAGTAGTTTTGTTTTTCCTCTGGGTTTATGGTGCGTTCCGTATTAAATGTCTCTGCGGGCTCTTTGGTGTGAGCCGTAAAGCTGCTCAGTTGTGTCACCGGCAGGCCGGAAACCCAACTCTGTCGCCGTTTCATCTCAGGCCACACACACAGATCACTGCTCTGCTCAATCCACTCAGGATTCAAGGTAAAACAAAGATACTTTACAGTGGAGGGAAAACTCAGCAGGACCGTGAGAGGATACAAAATAAACGCAAATAACAACGACACGAAGCGACACGTTGCCCAGTTGTGTTCACGTCAGTGTTAAACTCTGAGGATGAACTTAATATTTTCTCTGAAAGGCGAGTTCTGGTGCGATCCTTCCACTAGGCCAAAGGATAGACGGATGAATAGGAAACCTTATCCTTCTCACCAGTGGACCACACCTTTTGTAGATCAATTGCTGTGTCATTTTCTCACTTACAGACTCAGCATTGAACAATAGCAACCTAAATTGATATACATATTTTTTTAAATTTCAAACCTGTTTTTATTTTTTAATTCGGCCTTTGTTACTTAAGAGCAAGTAAACCTGAGAAGTGCTGTATTTACGATATCAGACCTGCTGCTGTGCTTAACGTGTCTCGTTTAAACGAACATGTCTGACACGGATGGTAGCGCGTCACGTTGAAATTGTTTTAATTTGTAATTAAAGGTGTCTGACTACATTTAAGCACGACTTCGGACAAGCTTTTGTTGTTGCGTTGAAACTTCTGCGTGTTGGTCTATTTTAGTTTATTTTTATGGAACACAGCGATTAATGGTCGTTTTTTTTGTAGCATCTTTCAAAACATAAATACATGATACAAGATTTTTTTAAAAATCCTGGCATATTACATGTTTGTTTTAGGGATGTATGATATTATCGACATGGTATCGGTATCGGCCAATATTAGCAATAAAGTTAAATATTGGACATTCCATCAAAATTACTCACCAATATAAAAGGTGCTGTTTTATATATATATATATATATATATATATATATATATATACACAGTACTGTATATATATATATTTAAAGGCACTGTTATTGTATAACAACCAAGTCACAAGGATGCCTTCAGCGCCAGCACAACGTTATGATGTCACGCACGCCGTTGAGTTTAGATTTGTGAAAATTTACTAATTTGCACTGTTCAAGTGTTGTCATTGTGTTTAGAGAGAGTAAATGTCATGAATAAATTTGACATTAAACATAATCCAAGCTGAAGTGTTCATCATCTTCAGCCCCCTGTTTGGCATATGCATTTGGTAGCAGGCCCAATTGACAAAGACCATGCAGAATAATGTAGTATTTTAATTACACAGCAGAGAAAGCTATGTAGTCTCTGTAAGTAGGTCTAGCGAGAAGAAAAAAAATCGGTATTGGTATCGGTTAAAGTCCAAATAAGTTTTGGCATAACGGATGTCCGATATCGACCAAAAATTCAATATTGTGTGCATCCTTAGTTTGTTTCATCAAAGACAATAATAGACAACATAAAAAGACATTAAAGCATTGAGTTTAACAGAGACGTTTTCAGATTTCTATTCTTGGCCCTATACTGTACAGTACTGTAATTGCTCCTGAAAGCATTTCAATCCATCTTGACCTCCCACACCCTGTGGAAATATTCCGTTGCTTTCTGTGAAATCTGTTGCGTTTCTCAGTCGTGGTAATCCCAGCAGGTTAAAATACAAACACAAATCTCTTCTGACTTGCTACATGTGGAAATTACAGATGTGTATGAGTGAATCTGCTCCTGGACTGAGGCCCTGCTGTAATTATGACCTAATTATTAGTTTGTAGGCTGCAGGATTAACATTAATACCTGGTTGTTGTTTTGGAGAATGTTTCTACCTCTAGAAGAATCTAAGTAAAGGTTTCTGTAAATAAAACACTATATTTAATTTGTTATATGCCTAAAAATGTGGTTTGTCTGGCAATGTTGGGCAAATTAGCGTGAAACTCTACTTAAATCGGGTCTTCTGTGTGAATCCGTCCTCGCTCATCAACGATCAGAATATCTCGTCTTGAGATGCTTCAAAGCAGAGCGAAGTTTTGACGGTAATGTTTGTGTCTGACTGTTAACAAAATATCTCATGAAACACTGAATGGATTTTAATGAAACTTCGAGGAAATAATCCCTGGATGTTTAGCTACAACCCATTAACTTTTAGAAACAAGTATATTCAAAATGGCTGCCACAGCCAACCAAACTTAGAAAACACAAAAATGGCCATAACTCAGCCAGTTTTATATATATATATGGTAGTAGCTGAGAGTCATTCGTATCACGTGTTCCAAGGAGTACTTACCTCTGCGTTTTAGCGTTAACTCTCTGAGACAGTCTTGTTCATCTGTTAGCAAAATATCTCATGAACCACTGCATGGATTTTTTTGAAACTTTCAGAATGTAACCATTGGAAGAAGTGTTGTTGTACTCGAGACCGGTCTTGGTCTTGTCTCGGTACTCTGGTCTTGGTCTTGACTTGGTCTCGGGTTAGGTGGTCTTGATTACAACATGAGTTGGAAGTCCATCTGCAACTGATTACATCATGGAGTAAATTCAATTCAAGATGGCTGTTGCAGGAGATCAGCATTCCTTTGACGGCTGCTGGGCCTTTTATTCTAAACGTTGTTTGTTTCTCTGTGTAATGTCATGCAGTTTGACATAATTCAAAACTCAGATCCTTCTCCCATACGAAGGCAATAAAAGAGCATCTTTCTCTGGTGCTGAGATATTAAACGTAACATGTTTTTGCACTTCCTGTTCCTTAAAGCACCGCCTGACTTGGCTAATTTTTCTGGCATTATTGAGGATAAAAGTTGATGATTATACAGCCGGAGGAGGCTGTTAGTCATTTGAGTTTGGCTGTTTGAAATGAACATGTTGAGGTTTTGCAGGGATCCGTAATGGTCTCCGTTCTGGTGATGGTTTCCAGTTAACGGCTGTAGAAATCTCACGACTGATGCTGGTTTTAAAAGGCTGAACCAGAACACCGAGTGAGAGTCATGGCAGCCGATGACCCTCCACTTCCCAAAGATCACCAATCAAAGCTAGATGGCCACGCCCACTCTTTATTCGCTAACCGGCGTTTGACAGTCCGACATCCCTCATGCCAACATTTCTATTTTGAAGATCTTCCTTTAGCATGGAGGACATACTGACAGAGGGCATCCTGAGGTCATGTTTCCATGACAACTGTCAGTCTCTTTTCCCCTTCCTCCTCCAATCTGAACACCCTTTTTCATCGCCATGGCAGCAGAGAGGCCCCCGTCTCTCGGGGGACGAAGGTCACGAGGGAGGGAATGTGAGCCGGAGCGATGCTGGGAGAGGGCAAACAAGTGGAGTGAAAACACCGTAATCCAGTATGGCCGCCTTTGTGCCGCAACTCACCGAGGCTGAAGCTCGCTCCTTGAAGAGGAGCTGCAGCCGTGTAATGATTAACCTCAACCAGGACCTGGAGGACGACACAGAGAAACCGAAGCCAGGGTTGCCGGGGTTAATGGGTGTTTAGCGTGGATGGAGCACAGGACTCGGTCTGTCGGGCCGAGACCTCCGACTCCCTCAGTGGATAATAAACACAAACGCTCTTTAAGGGTTATTTCACATCAGAGCTGCCAAATAAAACTCACTCACCTTCATGAAAAATGAGATCATTCCTAGAAAGTTTAGAGTAAGCAGTCCAGAAACCATTTAAAAATTAGATTATTTATTTATTTTTTTGGTTTGTTTGTTAGTTTTTCATAGTTTTTCATCATTTGTGTTACTGAAAAATAGGGGTGCAGGGAAAAAAAAAATCGATTTTTTAAAAGAATCTAGATTCTTAGTCCTGGCGATTCAGAATCGATTCTAAAAGCCCCAAAATCGATTTTTTTTTATTTTTTTATTTTTACATTAAAACCCAAAAGATAAAGAAAATAAAACCATATCTCATAGTATATGAAAGAATACATAAAATGAAAGGTGGCAGAAAGAAGAATAAATCTTATTTTATCTGCCCCTTTTTTCAAAAACAAAACAAGTTCAAACAATCAATTCAAACAATAATCTTCTATAAGTAACAGAGCAAAAAGAATAACTTCACAATCTACAAATATCTAGAACACTAAACACTTAACTAAAAGTTTTACGGTAGTATTTTGTTAACAATTTAGTTTTGATTGTTTTTTTTAAACATAATCACAGAGTTTACATCTTTAACATCATTTCACAAAGCATTCCACAATTCAACTCCCTGTATTGAAATTCATTCAACCTTTATTTAGTCAGGTAAATCTTATTGAGCTTCGAGGGCTCATTTACGAAAGCGACCTGCTACAAACTAAAGAATGATGAACAGCAATGGTACAAGTACATTAAACAATAGACAAAAGAAAAAGAAAAAGTAGCAAAAAGTAGCAAACATTATAATATATAATAAAATAAATAAACCGAGATAAACCGTCCCTTCAAACTAGTTCTATACCTTGGCTTTGCAAAAATTTCAGTTCCCTTTTAGACTGTAGCAACTTTCTCCCTTAACAAAATACATTTGAACATTTGAAGGTAGTGTATTCTTATGAGCCCTATACTGTACATAACAAAATATTATAGTCCACCAATTCATAAAACTTCAGTACTTTGAGTTGTTTAAATAATTTTAATGCATTCCTGTATTATTTGTGCCTAATTTTGGTATAAATATCAAACGATGCAAAAATTTGATACAACCTAAAATTATTGTTTTAAATAAATGTTCTTTGTTTACAATGTTGTTTATTCTTTTCAGCTTGTCAGTTACAAAACTGAAACTAAATGTCTGACCATTTTAATAGAAAAATCGTTTCTGAATCGAAAAATCGATTTTGAATCGAATCGTGACACCAAAAATCGGAATCAAATCGATTCTCCAGACACTGAGAGATTCGCACCCCTACTGAAAAACTGGACGCATTAAAACTTTTTTATTTTAGGAAAGCAGGCCAGAAAAAAAAAATACTTTCCTGTTTTAAAAGAAAATGTCAGACATTTGGGTGTTTATATTTGCAACATGTAAACTGAGTATTTTTGGATTTTATCGGGTTTTGATAATATAACAAATACAGTATAAACACAGACTTTGGGAATTTGTTTTGGGGGATTTCTATTTCTTTTTTTAGTATTGGTTAAAACTGGAGGTTGTCCAATATGAGTTATTTTGTGTACCTTGCAGATCTTAGGAAGGCTAATATTGAACAACTTTATTTTAGGCATTAATGAATTTTTTGTTTAACAATTGTTATTTTCAATTTAACCTTTATTTATACAGATACAGGTAGTCCCCGACTTACGAGCGAGTTCCGTACTCATTGTTGCTCGTAAAACGAAAATTCGTAATTCGGGACTACCTTTTTTTTCTCTTTTATATACCACACGTACATGTGCGGTAATGAACAGTTACAAAGCATTTCAACTATCCTAACACTTTAAAATACTTTAAAATATGAATAAAAAATATAAAAAAATAATTTCTTACTTTGAGCTGAGCTGTTTGCCTCCCTCCGCTGTGTTACGTCCGAGCTCCCAGGCTTCCTGTAGCACCATGCTGTCCAAACCCTTTACAGGAAGGACTGTTAGTATGCTATCTTCATACATTTGGAGCCAGAAAAATGTTTTAATAAGTTTTAATAACTTACCAAAAGCCGTCTGCCAGCGCCGCCATTAGCAGCACCTGTTAGCATGTAGCCCCACCGAGTCCGCTGCGCAGTTACGGGCAGTCCAGTTTAGCTGCAGCTTCAAAAAGGCTGTCGGCTTTGTTATTCCAAGTTAGCTGGGTGTCCCCCGATATCTTCTGCTTCCAGTCCGACATCGAGGCGAGCTCCAGGAACCTCTGATCGCACAAAGCCGGCTGTCTGCTGCAGCTCTGGTGCTGGGGTCCGCTTTAGCATGTTAGCCTTAGCTCATACCATGAGCTGCTGGTCTCGCGCGGTGCTGTGGGAGCGATCGGCGGAGCGATCGCGGCTGCTGCTCCAGTCCTGAGACATTCACAGAGTTCAGGGAGTGTTTCCAGTTAATTTATCCGTATGAGGCATCCTCTTATGGGAGAAACAGTCCTCCAAAAGCCGCCGAGTGCCGAGACTCTGGAACTAATGAATGTAAAATGGCGGAGGCGGTATTTCCGGTTCCTGGTTCCCGCAGGAAGTTGTTCAAAAAAGCATGAAATTATTAAAAAATAATAATAATAATGATACTTTACGTATTTATAAAGCCATTTAAAACATTCACAGCTGCAACAAAGTGCTGTACACATGAAATTAAGAACATTTAAACACAAAAAAAATAAAAAAAATATATATTTTTTTTTTAATTTCATATTTTTATTAATTATGATAATCTCGTAAAGTCGGACGCTCGTAGGTCAGGGCGCTCGTAAGTCGGGGACCACCTGTAAATCACATTGAGTCTCAAAGACTCTTACAAGTGAGACTTGTTTGGACAGCCATAAAAAAACGGTGAAAGTGACAACATAAGTTTTGAGGGCAAAAAAAAATAAATCCTAACAGCTCTCAATCTTTGGACAAAGACAGATAGCACGAAAATGAAAATAAATAAATAA
Source organism: Garcialebias charrua (assembly GCA_038048925.1). Lineage (NCBI taxonomy): Eukaryota > Metazoa > Chordata > Actinopteri > Cyprinodontiformes > Rivulidae > Garcialebias > Garcialebias charrua. The sequence goes on from JBBPBX010039403.1 coordinate 12,815, forward strand.
TAAATAAATAAAAACTCGCACACAAGCACATACAGTAGTGACGCTGACATTCCGCAGGGGAGGAGGGATGTACAAAACAAAAACAAAATAAAAACAACAATAAGTGAAATGAACATGTATTTTACAGCGCTACAGTATTTCAAGTCAGTCCTCCACAGTTATTTCAGGTGTACCGCACGGGTTCTGTTCTTGGTCCTCTCCAGTTTATCATTTATCTTCTTCCACTTGGCCTTATCTTTAAAAAAAAAATTGGTATTAATTTTCACTGCTATGCGGATGACACCCAGCTCTACTTCTCCACCAAGCCCAACACCACCTTTCCACCATCCTTCCTTTCGGACTGCCTCTGTGAAATCAAATTATGGTTAATCAGAACTTTCTTAAACTGAACTCAAATAAAACAATTCCTCCTTGTTGGCACCAAGTCTACCCTATCCAAATGTAATATGTTCACAATTAAAGTTGATGATTCCACAGTTTCTCCCTCCCCTACAGCTAAGAGTCTGGGTGTCATCCTCGATAGCACTTTATCTTTTGAATCTCATGTCAATAGCATTACTCGGTCTCTGCATATTTTCATCTTCGAAACATCAACCATCTCCGTTCATTTCTTACCTCCACCAGCACAGCCATTCTTATCAATGCTCTAGTCATTTCTCGATTAGACTACTGTAACTCCCTCCTCTCAGATCTTCTTCTCACAATCATTCATAAACTTCATATTGTTCAAAACATAGCTGCCCGGATCATCACTAGAACTACATCGAAGGAACACATCACCCCTATCCTTAAACATCTTCACTGGTGGTGACCCTAAAATATCACATCGACTTCAAGATTCTCCTCCTCACTTTCAAAGCTCTCCATAACTCGGTACCTCTGTACCTCACTGATCTTCTTTGTTATTACACACCTGCCTGAAGTCTTCGCTCCTCCTTATCCATCTCTCTTGTAATACCTCCTGCCCACATGACCACCATGGGATCCAGAGGCTTCTCCCGCAAAGCCCCTCGTCTCTGGAACTCTCTTCTCAGCACATCCGTAATTCTGATTCTCTGCCCTAATTTAAATCTAACATCAAAACTCACTTTTCAAACTTGCTTATTCTTTTTAATGTCGTTATGTATTTTATCATTATTTGCATTTGATTTTATTGATATCTGTATTTTATTGTTTTTTTTTTCTTTGTATTTCTTGTTCGGTGACCTTGAGTGATTTGAAAGGCGCCTTCAAATAAAATGTATTACTTCGTATTTTTCTTACTTGGTAATGAAGTATATAGAAGCACGACTGTTGATTAATAAAATTTTTTTTTAATTAGCCAGTATCGTTCATGTGAGTCAGTTGGTCGATAACCTCAAGTCAAATGACATCATCTCTTGTCAAAGTCCAGATAAATCTGTCACACATTGTCAAAACTTATTGAATCCCACTTTGCACACCTAAAATACAAACAAAAACGAGTCAATACTCATTTAGAATTGGACATATGAAAACGTGTAATGTAGGATTCGTAGTTGAGACGATGTGTTCTTTCGTGAAAAATAAAATTTATTCACAAATGCATGAAAACCTTTTGCTTTATAATTTTAAATAATGAAAACAAACAATGACAACAAAAACATACACACAAAAAAATTTAATCTGCCTTTTTTTCTTTTCAGATCTCAGCATCTTCAGCTCTCCCCCACTGCGACTCTCCCGCCCTTCTTCCTCTCCCATCCCTCCTCGTCTTCCTCTCTGTAGCCTCCTCCCACCTCCCCCTTCTCTCCTTCCTCATCATCATCAGCCTCCAAGATAGAGTCCTTCAGGAGCAAGGTTGACCTGCTGAAGCTGCCCCTGGTTCTCTCCCCCAGGTCCATCTCAGAGCGAAAGAGCCAGCTGGCAGGAATCGGCGAGCCACGCGGTACCGGGGGAGGAGGCGGGGCTAGGAAAGTCCGCTCACCACCATCCCGAGACATGGACAACGAGTCGCAGTACTCGGGCTACTCGTACAAGTCGTCCCACTCCAGAAGCTCTCGCAAGCACAGGTGGGTAAGAACAGGTCACGCAGGAGGAAGCAAAACTTATTGGCTGCATCTGAAACTGGTGCAGATGTTCAGCTTTAATTTTAGTTTTTTGTTTTTTAGCCAAAATGTAAAAAAAAAAAAAAAAGTGATTTAGTTTAAAGGTGCTTTCTGTAGAGGCAGAACTTAGAAATATTTTCAACAGGCAAAGCATTCTGATCCCTCCCCCTCAGAGCCATATATGGCTCTGCTCCCCCTGGCCCTGCTGAAATTCAAATTCAAGCTCTGTTTTTATTGGCTGGTTACAAACTCTGTTTTTATTGGCTGGTTAACGGCGGGTCACTCTGTGTTTTTAGTGTTTTTATAAATGCTGATAGAGAAGCAAGGGGACTATAGTTTTTTTCAGAGATTACTTTGTCTAACATCAGTCTGTCAGTAGATAGTGACAGAGTGAAGAAATATGTTAAAAATATATTGTTAGAAAAGTTACAGACTGCACTACAAAGTTACATAGTGCAGCTTTAAAGAAACCCAAATAAGCAACTAAGTTTTGAGGAAAAATAGCACCATCTTAATCAGCATGGGGTGAACAGGAAAAGAAAGTTCTCCAGTCCTTTGTTGTGTTCTTGTCTCCAGGGATCGAAGGGACCGCCATCGCTCCAAGAGTCGAGACTCTGGCAGCCGTGGAGACAAATCCGTCACCATACAAACGCCCGCAGAACCGCTTCTTGATGCAGAGTCGACCCGCGGAGATGACCGGGTCAGCCTCACTGTTTTTAATGTTTTTTTTGCCAATCTAAATGCAAGGAGGCGAGATTATAATCTGTTTTTTATGCACCGCGGACATGAAGGGTTCAGAATAATTTTTAAAATATCACAAATAGATTTTTTTGAATTAAATGTTGAAGAAGACAAAGAGGGAACTCTGGGATGCGAAGGTGAAGTGTCCAAACATTTTATGGCGCCCACACAACAGAGACACAAGGACAAGATGGCTGATAGTGGACAGACATCCATCCATTGTTGTTATCCGCTTTTTCCTTTTTGTGTCGCACGAGTCATTGGTGCCCATATCCAGCTATCACTGTGCAAGATGCGGGGGACACCTGGGCAGGTCTCCAGTCAATCACAGAGACAAACGAGACAAACAACCATTCACTCTCTCACTCCCACCTAGGGACAGGTTAGAGTTACCAATCAGCCTAACATGCATGTTGTTGGTCTGTGGGAGGAAACCGGAGTACACTGAAAAAACCCACGCATGCACGGAGAGAACATGCAAACTCCACCCAGAAAGGTCCCGGACCAGGATTTGAACCCGCAACCTTCTCGTTGAGAGGCAACAGCTCTACCGACGTATCACCAGAAATCTATTAATCTTTCAATTTACACTCCGATCCAGTAGGTGGCGGTAATGTCCCTTTACGTTACTTTGACACCAGCCTAAAAAGTAAAACTCAATAGAAGAAAGTGGAAAATGACTTAATTTCTAAAATAATATTTTAATTAACCCAGTTGTTGTATACAGCTAAGTATTGCCTATGAATTAGTTTGCACTGTTAATAAGAATGCATTAAAACACACCTAAAACAGGTAGTCCTCGACTTACGACGGAGATCTGTTCCTACTCTGCATCGTAAACCGAATTTCAACGTAAGTCGGAACATACGTACATACTTAACCATATACATACTTTACCAAGCACTTAGCCTATCCTAACACAGTACCCTACATAATTATCAAAAAAACACATACATTTGGGAGCCATAATGAAGGGGGAAAAAAAGAGTTAATTTCCTACTGGTATGCTGGTGAAGCCGTTCCTCCATTCCTCCTCCGAATTCTCTATTGCGTTTACGTCGTAAAACCGCCGTCCAGCTCGGTCCATCCTCCATATTCGTTTATGACGTAAAACCACGTTCACAGTACACACAGTAACAGTAAGTTGTACTATGTACAGTTTTGTTTTGTTTTTTGAATGTCCAGAGGACCAGACTTAGCTTTTTTAAAGAGTACCGGTACATGGCAGCTGTAGCCTCCGCAGCTAGTAAAACCGGAAACTGCGTAACTCGGCTTTTCAAAAGAAAATTTCAAAATAATTGTTTTTTTATTTTTAATGGGAGATGCGTCGTAACCGCGAAACGTCGTAACTCGAGACCGTCGTAAGTCGAGGACTACCTGTATTGTTTTATCATCATGTTCCAGCTCTTGAGTTGTAATCCAGTTGAGAGGTGCCTGAAGATTCACACTCAGACTAAAAACTGCCAATCAGCTGTAATGAATAAACCTCTGTTCTGTTTTACCATCTAAAACTGTTGCATGTAGTAAATATTATCAATATATTTGTCTTATCTTATGAAAGTGAGCCCTACTTGTCACGATTCATACCAGAGTTCCTATTCTTTATTCACACTGAGCTCTATTTGTCTGAAGCTACTCAGATCTCGCAGTTGACCTTTGACCTGCAGTTCTGTCATCATCTCACTCAGACTGGGGCCACAGCAGCTGTCTGACTTCATCACAAAGACTTGTTGATAAATGCCACTTGGTTCTGCTTCAGTCCTGTCAGCAGACGAAGAACAGGTGCTGACGTTCTTTACGTGCGGGAGACGCACAATTCTCAACGTGGAGGCGTGTTTTCAGTGCGGAGCTCGAGGAAAGACGTGTTTGTTTCTGGACGAACTGAAATTTAAACGTTTGTGTTTACTTTAAACTTGACTGGGCTGTCACACTTCCACATAACTTCCAAGACAAATTGCACGCCTTGAGGGTTTGGGTAGGGGTGCAAATCTCTGTGTCTGGAGAATCAATTCGATTCCGATTTTTGGTGTCACGATTCGATCCAAAATCGATTATTCTATTAAAATGGTCATAAATTTAGTTTCAGTTTTGTAACTGACAAGCTGAAAAGAATAAACAACAATGTAAACAAATAGAACATTTATTTAAAACAATAATTTTAGGTTCCTTATTGTATCAATTTTTTTGCATCGTTTGATATTTATACCAAAAATAGGAACAAATAATACAGGAATGCATTAAATTCTGTAACTTAAATAACCAGTATTAGGTTAGCTTTTTGCTCTGTTACTTATAGAAGATTATTGTTTGAATTGATTGTTTGAACTTGTTTTGTTTTTGAAAAAAGGGGCAGATAAAATAAGATTTCTTCTTCTTTCTGCCACCTTTCATTTTATGTATTATTTCATATACTATGAGATATGGTTTTATTTTCTTTATATTTTGGGTTTTAATGTTAAAAAAATATATATATTGATTTTTGGGCTTTTAGAATCGATTCTGAATCGCCAGGACTAAGAATCTAGATTCTTTAAAAAAATCAAAAAAATTTTTCCTGCACCACTAGGTTTGGGAGCATTTGCCGAAAAACATTTTACAAATTGTCCCAAGTTTTATTCATTAACTGCGTATTTTTAAGTTGAAACCTCCTAATTTCTGCTCGTGTTTTCAAAGTTGCATGAACTGCCTCTAATCGTAGTTTTTGTCGTGCAGGACGATAACTGGGGGGAGACCACCACCGTGGTCACCGGCACCTCGGAGCACAGCATCTCCAACGAGGACCTGACCCGCCTCACCAAAGATCTGGAGGAGTCGACACCGTTGGAGTGCAAGCGTTTCATCGGCCCGGCGCTGGGAGGATGCCTGAGCTTCTTCGCTCTGGTCACACCTCTAGCCTTCCTCATCCTCCCGCAGGTCCTGTGGCGGGACGCCCTCAACCCCTGCGGCACGCCGTGCGAAGGCCTCTACGTCTCCCTGGCCTTCAAGCTGCTGGTCCTGCTCATCTCCTCCTGGGCGCTGTTTCTTCGCCCTCCCCGGGCCACCCTCCCTCGTTTCTTCGTCTTCCGCTGCCTGCTGATGGTTCTGGTGTTCCTGTTCGTGGCGTCGTACTGGTTGTTCTACGGCGTGCGGGTGCTGGAGCCCAGGGAGCCGGACTACAGGGGGATCGTGGAGTACGCTGCCTCGCTGGTCGACGCCCTGCTCTTCATCCAGTACCTGGCTCTGGTTCTGCTGGAGGTCCGACACCTGCAGCCGGCCTTCTGCCTGAAGGTGGTCCGGAGCACGGACGGGGCCAGCAGGTTCTACAACGTGGGTCACCTCAGGTTAGTGATGGTAGAGAACGGGTCACGTTATGACTCAGTAACACCTCAAATCTGCTGATCAAGCTGAAATTGAAATGTTTGTTTAAACAAGCAGAACAGAAGCTAAAATCAGTAGCTAAAAGTTGAAACGAGTAAAACTATTGTAGGGGAACACTGTGAAGTCAAATAAACACGACGTTTATTTGTTTGTCGAATTCTTTATTCATCTGCCATTTACATCTGCTCCCGCTCACAGGCAGACACACACTGAAGCAGCACCTGCCGGGGAAAATCCCAAAACCCAAAAACCCCCTTCCCCCTGCTAGTCTCACGAGAACATAAAACATCTCAGAGGTTAACAATCTCCCTCTCTCTCTTTAACTAATTTCACTGAGATACATTCTGACAACAAAAAAAATAGTCAAAAATCTATATATCTGAATATAACAACATTTCAGTTTTTCTGTGTGTGAACATATAACAAACAAACAAACAATTTCAACCAAGCATGTCCAAAATGGTGCACATATTACAGAACCCATACACCTTCATCCAGTGCTTTTAGGAGCTGAAGAGGAGAAGCTCCCTTTTTTGTTAAACAATCAGCAAGCTGTGTTTTTGCTTCTGACCAGTGCACTGCTTTAATGGTTTTTGCTTGTAAAAGTTCCTTAATGCTGCTTATCTCCAATCTGAGTCTCTTTTCAGTAACCTGTTTTGTGGATTTAAGTGCATCAAATAAAGAATGATTATCTGTGATGCATATGAGAGGAATAAATTGGAGATTTGGTTTTCCAGTGGTGAGCTCAGAGTATAGCGTGGCTAAAAACACAGCATTGTCAATACCATCTGACATGGCAAGAGTTTCTCCTGCCAGAGTGCTCCTTACCACACGCCTGATCCTTTTGGACTGCCAAAACAAAGGGGAGAATTTTCCTCTCTCTCCCATGAGGGCAATTAAAATCCCTCCTTGTGTACCTCCATCTGGAAGATTACCCAGGGAGGCATCACTGGAAACAACTAAACTTAAGTCATTGTTTCCCAAATGTTGAAACTTAAGTGTGACCGTTTCTGATTTTAGTTTACGGATCACTTTGTTTACTTCATGTATGGACTGAACAGTGGCATTTTTAATGTTAGATGCTAGGCTGCATGTGTCAAACATAACATCTGGTCTTGTCTGTTTAGCAACCCACAAAATCTGTCCTATTTTTGATCTAAGTAGCTCCCTTTCTGTCTCATTTAGTGGGGCATCTCTTTGAACAGCCCGTGCTGCTTTTAAATGGATCATTTGTAGATTATCAATGTAGCTGTGTTGATGCACCTGTATTACACCATCTAAAGTGGTAATGTCCATTCCCACATAGGAAAAACTTCCACGTTCTTCACGGCCAACATGAAAAGCAGACTTGAGTGCAGGAATGACTTTTGTTACAAAGTCCTCTGATCCTGCCCAAAGAAAGTCGTCCACATGACACGCCAGTACTCCTGTCACTTCAGACTCATCATTTTGCCAGTAAAACACTGCAGGATCAACC
>JBBPBX010039404.1:15807-29907 GCA_038048925.1 Garcialebias charrua
AACCTTCTCGACTAAAACCCTGTACCAGCTGACATCTCCCAACCCAAGATGAAATATAGAAAATAAATAAAACATGCATGTTCTGCCCCAATGGAAAATCACAAATCCAGAGCATTTATAATCCCTGACGTTAATCCAGCCAAAGCACTTAATCTGGTTCCCACTGCTGACAGTTTGACCATTTTTGTTTAAATAAAGCCTTTACTTTAATGCACCCTTTGTCCCCTTTAATGTTATCCACATGGGAAGAGCACTGAAATGCATGAAGTGTGTAGAATAAAGGTGGCATGTAGTTACGGTGGTTGCTTTAAAGGTGGCATGTACCGGTGGTTAGTTGCTTTTTTTTCTTTTTTTTTATCAGCTGTGTTGCAAAATCATGTCCCAGTAAAATTACTAGCCATCAGTGAAAAAGGGTAGGTCAATCAGGTCAAAGAAGAAGAAAAAAAAGTGTGTGTGTGTGTGTGTGGGGGGGGAATAATGAATAAATAAATATATATTTTATTATTATTATTATTATTATTACATTATTATTATTATTATTATTATTATTATTATTATTATTATTATTATTATTATTATTATTATTATTATTATTATTTAATGTTGTTGTTGTCTAACTGCAGCTTAGGGTGCAAACTTGAAAATGTGAGCCTGTTTGATTCAAGTTTTACAGCACATTGTTCATGTTTGGTGAGTTTTATGTCAATTAGTTTTAAAAAAATAGTTCTGTATATTCTCCAAAAAAAATAAAAAAAGAATCCATAACCTTTATTTATTATATTAAATTATCTAATGAAAATACTGTATATCCAATAGTAAACACAGTATTGGGGTTAAACTTGTAAATGGAAACACCAACATTGTACTGTATTGTGCTGGTGAAGATTCTCAGTTCCCTGTATTGGTTTCTAAATGTAGTGAACTGAGTCACTTTACAATGAAAGAGGAACATTTAATTTATCTCATGTGATAATCTCTTTAAAACCTTAAAGCAGCAGCAAGTGAAACTATGAAATCATGTAAATGTTGCTCAAGTCTGATTTTTCTGTTTGGGTCTCAGTAGAAATGGAATCAAACAGAAAAAGTTTTAAGATGAAATTGAACTCACCACAGCTCTGTTTACTGACTCACTTTTTGCTTTTACTTGAGTATATTTTTACACAAATAACGTTTCTTGTACTCAAGTAAAATTTACTTATTTTAGCACTTTTTCCACCTCTACTGCAGAGCACAGGCAGCCACAGCTCGACCCTCTGACTGCAGCAGTCTCTTCATGAAGGAATGCACAAAGCTGTCCTAGGAGAGCTTTGGGACCCAATAGTGACTGGGGTCCTCTGAGAGTGTGCAGACAAGCAGACCCGGGTATTCACTAAGATTTTTAACACATCACTGCCCCAGTCATTCATCCAACTGTGCCTGAAGTTGGCAACAGTCGTCCTGATGCCCAAAATAGCTAACATCATCAGCTCTAATGTCTATCAGCCAGTAGCTCTGACACCAGTTGACATTCAGTTTGCATGCAGAGCAGACCAACAGAGTTCAAGTTCAAGAATATTATACCCAAGGAGCAATTTGTTTCACAGCCAATAGGCACATAAAACATCTATACTAGACAAGGCATTAAAACATTAAAGACATTAAAACAACCTGATGAATGCTCAATAATCCAGGTAGAAAAATTAAAAAAAGCTAAGTCTGGTCCTCTGGACATTCAAAAAAACAAAACAAAACAAAAAAAAATTGTAGAAACGTTTCGTCTTTCATCCGAAAGACTTATTCAGTCTTTCGGACGAAAGACGAAACGTTTCTACAATATTTTTTTGCTTTGTTTTGTTTTGTTTTTTGAATGTCCAGAGGACCAGACTTAGCTTTTTTAAACATTAAAATAACCGTACACAAAAGCATCACTGTTCGTTTAGAAGCTTGATCACTACGGGGATAAATGAGTTCCCTTATCAGTCAGGTTCACTCAGTGCAACATATGACTATGGGAATTGCGCCCCCGCATGGTTACCAGAAGTAATACAATCACGCCTTTACGGCAGGTGGGCGTCAGCGTCACCACAGAGGCCCCGCCCTCTTGGTATAAAGACGCGTGCGCCCATCTCACTTTCTCTTTTTTGCCCTTCACCTCGCTTAAAACCTGAACTTCGTGGGACTTCTCTGTAGCTATATCGCTCTATCTGAGGTGAGCTCGCTCCCTACTCTAAGCGCACATAGAAAATTCCTGCGTGTGGCTGGGCTAGCGAAAGCTAATCCAGCGTCTTTTATTTAACCTCGAGGTTTTTTTCTTCTCTCTTCGCAGACGGCTTCACTCGACGGCGCTAACTGCGTCACACCGCAACCCCGCTAACAAGTAGCGGGCTAGCCAGTAAAAGCGATGCGACGAAGGAGACGTCTTCGGACAACATTAGTACAGCTAACAAGCTTGACTTTCTCAGCCATGGCGCCTGAGAAAGGGAAGCGAAAAGTGAAAAATGCTAAAAGGACCAGTAGGCCAGCGAGCCCCAGCTCCCGAGCCTGACCCAGCGGCTGCGGCTACTCCCTCTCGGCAACGGACACCCACGAGGCCTGTCCCGTCTGCCTGGGGATGTTGCACGCTAAGACAGTGCTGGAATCCCCCGACTCCTGTCCACACTGCAGCCAGATGACAGAAGCTGTGAGGAAGTGTCGCATGGACATCGTGGCCAAGGCCATGGGCGGCACCGTGTCAACACGGGACCCGGACCTCACAGAGCTGCTTACTCCCACACCGGAGCTCGAGAACATTGATCTGGAGGACAGTGGACAGGTCGAATGGGGGGACAGTATGGACATGGCGGCACCCGTCGGGGACTCGGCGGCTGAGTTTGACACACAAGGCCTGATTAACGTAGACAAACTCTCACTAACGGCCTCAGGGGAGATTTCGGACGAAGAAGCCGACAACGAGGACGAAGGGAAAGATGAAGAATTCCCCCAGAACCCGACGGCAGCCCTGCCAGAGACGGACGCGTCCATCCCCGCCTTGTTCGACTTGTGTCGAAGAGCAACGGGCGTGCTACAGATCGCCTGGCCAGAACCCCCACCTTGCCAACAGGTAACGAGGTTGGCGGGCACCTACTTCTACGCGAAGCAGCAGTTGGCCATGAGACACAGGATGCCGATTTTCCTTGATTTTCTCTCGGAGCTCACTCGCAACTGGGCCGAAACCAGAGCTCCCATGTTTCTGCCGCTCTCTCAGTTCCTCGACGTCGCCGGAATGGAGGCAGGAGGAATCGCCAACGTCCCACAGATGGAGGACACGCTGGCGGCTCACCTGGGCCCCAGGACGTCAGGCGCAAAACCAACTCTGCCCAGCAAAGCCTGCCGCGCTTCGGCTGCACAGCTCGAGAAATGCTACCGAACTCAGGGCCTCGCGGCCGGCTGGTTGAATGCTTCGGCCTTGATGCAAGCGTACCTGGCAGAGAAGCTTCAGGAGCTTTAGGTAACTGTAAACAAAAAATGGCGACTGACATCCTGGAGAAGGCCCGCAGGGCAACTGACTTTGTGCTCTGCATGATGGGGACTGCAGCCATAGCTCAAGGGAGAGGCATGGCTGAAGTGGTCATCGCCCAGAGCCACCTGTGGCTCACTCTGACGGACCTGCCAGAAGGTCAACGTTACCCCTTCCTTCACCACCCGATAGAGCCGACGGGACTCTTCGGGGGAGCCCTGGAGCGCATCCAGAGCAAGCTGGAGCAACGAAGGAATCAGGCTGAAGCGCTGCGAGAGGGGATGCCGAGAAAGGCCTCCCCCCCCCGAAACACCAGCGGGAGCAGACCCCCGCAGTCGCGCACCCACGTCACCGCTCAGCCACACGCCGTCCCCTGCAGAAAAGACCAGCTTACGACGGGGAGCAGCGGCAGAGACCCGTAGCAGGTCCATCTCAGGCCGGTCAGTCCTGGAGCAGGAACAGGTTCGTTCCTCGCCAAGCGGTTCCGCCGAGGACTTCCTCTGTGAACCGGGATGGGAGGCAGAAGCGAGCCTGACGAAGCGGGCCCGTTCCACAGTTTTGCAGGTTCGTCTGTCCACGGGGAACGGGAACCAAGACATTTAATCCCAGACTTTATTTGTAAAAAACTACGAAAAGCTGGTGACGTTCATGTGTGCTCAAAACAAAATGTTTCTGACATGTGTGTAAAAAAGACAAATTTCTGTTCTTAGAAACACAAAAATAAAGTACCAGAAGCACAAACTGCCCTGATTCTTGACAACAACAAAAAAACAGGGACAACAACAACCAATTTTTATGAAAACAGTCACAATAAGGGGAGAGGGCAAGCACCCCTCCTCCCTTGTGCAGCATAGGGTGTCAGGTCAGATAATGAACCGCAGCTGGACATCTGGGGTCAGTCTGGAACAGGAAGACTACACGACGTCTACGTACGGGCAGGTCAGTTTGCTCAGGGTCGAGCGAGGGGGGTCAGATGCTCCCCCGCCCGCAATAAACATGCCTCTGAGGCTCTTAGCGCATGCGCAGGCCTGGGGGGTGTGTCTACCAAACACGTGGGTCATGTCAACTGTACGTCACGGGCTCAGCCTGCAGTTCCGCAAGCGGCCGCCACCGTTCACAGGGGTGCTAAAGTCAGATATAAACCCAGAACGTGCACACGTCTTGAGGGAGGAAATAACAGCAATGTTGCAGAAAGGTGTGATCCGTGTTCTTCCAAAACGAGACATGAACACTGGCCACTACAGCAAATATTTTCTCGTGCCCAAACGGGACCGAACCTTGAGACCGATACTGGATCTCAGAGCTTTGAACAAGAGAATAACAACTTACAGGTTCAAAATGCTTACACTGAGACAAGTACTCCAGTCTGTGAGAGCAGGAGACTACACATGCACGGTGGATCTGAAAGACGCCTACTTCCATGTGAGCATGAGCATCTGGAAGAGACACAGAAAATATCTACGTTTTGTGTTCGAAGGGAAAGCTTACGAATACAAGGATTTACCTTTCGGATTAAAAACCGCTCCACGCTCTTTCACAAAGTGCCTGGACGCAGCTTTGACCCCCCTCAAGGGTCAGGGGTCCGAATTTTGAATTATTTGGACGACATTCTGATTCTCGCCAGCAGCAGAGCACAAGCCCAGTTGCACACACACATGGTGATGACGCACCTGGAGGCTCTGGGCTTCGTTTTAAATCTGCAGAAAAGCGATCTGACTCCATCACAGATTACCGTATTTCTGGGCGTACAGATCAACACCATCATGTACAGAGCATGGCTTTCAGAGGAGAGGGTTTCTTCGATACGCCTCTGCCTGGCACGATTTCAGCTGGGTCAGAGAGTGTCCCTCAAACTCTGCCAACGTCTTCTGGGCCTACTGGCACCTGCCATTCCCTGTGTGCCCCAAACGTTGCTGAAAATGCGTGCTCTGCGAATTTGGCTAAACAAACAAAAACGTCCTGCCCACCTCAGGCGGGCAGAGAGGATTTTGATCAGCCAAGAATGTCTGTCAGCCCTGGAACCCTGGAGGGATCCCTCAGTGTTTACTGCAGGCGTCCCGCTGGGACGAGTCCTGACTCGTGTGGTAATCATGACAGACACTTCGCTGGGAGGATGAAGAGCAGTTTGCAGGAACCAGAACACCTGAGGGCTCTGGAGAAAACAGGATGCAATGCTCCACATCAACTTGCTGGAATTAAAGGCTGTTTATCTGTCAATAAAGCTCTTTTACAAAAAGGGGCTGATCACAAAACAGCACGTCCTCATAAAATCGGATAGCAAGACAGCAGTGTCCTACATCAACAGGGAGGGGGGACGAGGTTCCGAACCCTCCTCGGCCTGACACACAGGCTGCTCACATGGTGTAGTTCCAGAATTTTGTCTCTGAGAACGACACACATCCCGGGAGAGTTAAACCACGGGGCAGATGCCCTCTCAAGATGACCACTACTGGCCTCAGAATGGAGACTGAACCCACGAATCGTGGACCAGGTCTGGTCACGATTCGGGCGGGCATCCGTCGATCTGTTCGTGTACAAAACCAGCTCGCATTGCGCTCAGTACTTCTCACTGAAGGAAACAGACAAAACGATGGGGACGGATGCCCTGGCCCACGGCTAGCCAGCAAGGGTGCTGTATTATGCGTTTCCACCTGTCCCTTTAATCCAGGTGATGCTGGAACATGTACGCAGGGGGGCCCTCTCCCTGATATTAATAGCCCCCAGGTGGCCACAGAAACCGTGGTTCCCAGAAATAATCTCATTGTTGTCAGGGACTCCATGGCAGCTGCCCTCCTACAGGGACCTGCTGACTCAAGCCTACGGGCAGCTTCTCCATCCACGTCCAGAACTGTGGCAACTCACAGCTTGGCCGCTGAAAGGAACAGGCTGATGGCCTCGGGCCTCCCCAGTAATGTTGTTAGCATAATACAAGGGGCGAGAGCTGGGTCAACTCAGACTCTCTACGCTCGTAAATGGTGTCTTTGAGGCCTGGTGTCTAGAGAAGAATATTGTTTCATATTCCTGCGACTTAGTCCAGCTCCTTACCTTTTTACAGGACCTGCTGGAAAAAGGCTGCTCATTTTCCACCATTAAGGTGTTTTTGTCAGCCATCTCGGAGTGCCACGAAGGTTGGGGGGTAAGACACCCGGTGCCCATCCTCTCACAATACAGTTCATGAAGGGCATAATGAGGAAAAGGCCCCCCAGCAGGACTCTGGCCAGATTGGGACCTTCAGTTAGTCCTGGATGCCTTGTGTGAGCCTCCATTTGAGCCTCTCAACAGCATTAAGATAGACTTATTATCTTATAAAACTGCTTTGCTCCTGGCTCTCTGCTCAGCTAAACGTGTGGGTGACCTCCACGCTTTATCTGTGCACCCAATGTGTACAAGGTTTGCCCCTGATGGGTCAAAGGTCACTCTGCGTCCTAACCCCGCATATGTGCCAAAAGTACCGACTCTGAATCCCAGAAGTCTGGACTTTGAGCTCTCTGAGTTTCCTCCCCACCCTGTTCTCACTGAGGAACAGAAAAGGTTGAGATCACTCTGCCCTGTTAGGGCCTTGAGTGTTTACATCCACAGAACTGTCAGTTGGAGGAAAACAAACCAACTGTTTGTTTGTTTTGCCAATCCTGCTGCGGGCAGAGCCCTTTCAAAGCAGCGTCTCTCACACTGGGTGACTGAGGCCATAAAAAGGGCTTACAACAGCAAAGGTCAACAGATGCCCTCTGGGGTACACGCCCATTCCACTTGAGGCCTGGCAGCCTCATGGGCTCTGTTTTAGGGTGTTCCAGTGAAAGACATTTGTGCTACGGCAAACTGGAGTTCCATAAACACTTTTGCAAAACACTTTTGTTTGGATGTCACTGCTTGTGACATCACTCAGGCTGTGCTCTCTAACACACAGTAGTGATCAGCCAAAACGCCTAAAGTATAAAGGCAGAAGTTCTGACAAACATGCATTTTACTGAGCATTTCAAGGGCGTGAATGAATTACGTTCCCATAGTCATATGTTGCACAGAGTGAACCTGACTGATAAGGGAACTGAAAGTTATGCACCATAACTCATGTTCCCTGAAGGAAGGGAACAAGGTGCAACATATGTTTGCCCTTTTCAATGCCAAAGCTCGGTGAAGTGCTCTTGGAGAAAGTGAGATGGGTGCACGTGTCTTTATACCAAGAGGGCGGGGCCTCTGTGGTGACGCTGACGCCCACCTGTCGTAAAGGCGTGATTGTATTACTTCAGGTAACCGCGCGGGGGCGCAATTCCCATAGTCATATGTTGCACGTCGTTCCCTTCCTTCAGGGAACATGAGTTATGGTGCATAACTTTCAGATTTTCATTCTGTTCATCCTACGTCTGGGCAGCAGATACCTGTGTCCAGGTGGAAGCAACCTGAACTCACCATGGAGTGGGATGATCAGGATTTGCCAGAATCAGCCTGGCCTTGTTCACTGACCTCACCTTGTGTAGGTCAGTGAGGTTCTGTAAGGCTATGCCAGCAGTTTTGCTGCACATCTTCACAGTGGTTAGCACGGCGTTGGCAGCACGACGGCTCAGTGGTTAGCACTGTTGCCTTAAAGCAAGAAGGACCTGGAGTCTTTCTGTGTGGAGTTTGCATGTTGTTCTCGTGCTTGCGTGGGTTTTCTCCGGGCACTCCGGTTTCCTCCCACAGACCAAAAACATGCATGTTAGGCTGCCTTCAGGCCCAGGCCTCCCTTACAAAAGTGATATTTGATCCCAATGGGATTTGCCTGGTTAAATAAAGGTTAATAAATAATTCCTGACCCGGAATTTACACTACATGCGTTCCGGCTCCGCCCCGCTCCGCTCTGCAGGTCGTAGCTGAGCGTCTCAAAGTCCAGTTTACACTATCTCCGCTCAGCTCAGGTCCGCCTGGATGCGCTGCTCCGAGACGCATGCGCGGGAATTGCGAGATCGCGCGATAAATCAAGTGATAAATAATGAAGTCAGAACAAAACAATTCATTCGGTGGAAGAAGGAGAACAACAGTAGAGACTGCCTCGCTGTTTGATTGTTTTTTGCATTGAGATATGAGCGACAGGACATGGTTTGAGCGACAGGATGTGATCTATTACATTTCAGAATAAAATACTTTATTTATTTATTTATTTATTGTATTGCGTTTGTAGGTGTAGTCATAAATGATAGTTTGACAGCATTTTTGTACAAATAAATCCGTATAGAGCTAGGATAAAAGTCCGCCCGTGGTGATTTTATTTTGTAAATACGGATGTTGTGCTCGTTCCTTTTCCTGTTGGTGCGACGTAATCTTTGAAAGTTGACTCCGGCACAGCTCCGGCGTCCGGCAGAAATAGGATGGGATCCTATTTTGACGGACTGCCGTCCGCTCGCCGCCGCGCGCCGCCGCCGTGCGGAGCCAGTGTAAACTCTCTCATTGATTATAATGGGTGCGTATTTGCTGCGGAGGTCGGACCGGACCGGGCCGGAACGCATGTAGTGTAAATTGGGGGTGAGAGTTTGTTCCTGTTTATTTATGTCAAAAATCCAAACCAACAGATTTAAAAGTTAAAAGAGACTCCATAAAACATGGACACCATTACCACAATGATCTATAAAACCATCTCCCACATAGAACAGCTGTGTTGCTAGAACAAGCTGCTCTTTGTTGACTTTAGCTCTGCTACCATACGCCCAGATAAACTGGCAGCAATGCTACTAGACATTGGCCTTGAATTCACCACTTGCTGCTTGATCAGAAACCTCCTTTCTGACAAGGTACAGAGAGTCAGAGTTGGTCCTCATATCCCTGCAGACCTCAGCCCAAACAATGGCTTTCCACATCTCTGCTCTACACTCTGTACACAAACAGTTGCATCAGCACCCGCCCTAATAATGATGTCACTATGTACACTGTTGACACCACTTTGATAGGATTTATGTCTGGATGTGGGAAGACAGCAGACAGGGAGGAAGTTTGGAGGCTGGTGGAATTGTGTGATGATAATAACTTGGTTCTCAGTGCTTTTAGGACAAAGTAATTAATTGTTGACTTCTGGAGGAAGTCCATTCTACAGCACATCTTCATTAATGGGGCATGTGTGGAGTGTTTTAGCTTTAAGTTCTTGGGTATGCACATAGACAGGTCTCAAACAGCGCCTGAACACCATGGTGGTGGGGAAGAGGACCCAGCATTGCCTCTACTTTCTGAGGATCCTCAGAAAAATCAACTTGAAGAGAGAACTGCTGATCATCTATACATATTACATCTCCATATGCTTATAAAGCTGCACCACTACAGAAATTAGTAAATGACAAATTGTTGTTCTGTGGCTATATATGATTGTATTTTGACCTAAACTACAAAGTATGACATGTACTGAGTGAGTGTGTGCTATCTCAGAGTGGGGAGATGGAAAGATGAGGTGTGTGTTGTAATTTGTGAATATGTTCACAGTAAAGGAGGGAGCCCTAGAACTTTATTTAAAAAAAAACTGTAATTATTGTACATCTGGCAGCATGCCACTTGCTGACGCTATGTTTTGTGTGTGTGTGTGTGTGTGTGTTTCAATGAGACATGCATGCAGACACTTCAGTGTTGAGCATGAAAACAGTTACATCTAAAGTGGTAAAAACAAACCTTCATTTGGACCAAGGATGAGGTCAGTTTGCACCTACATTTGAAAAAGAAACAAAACTGTACCAGTCAGTTATCCATTATAGTTACTATTGTTCATATAATTTTGCAATCACAGAAAAACTATTGACTGCTGCAGTTTGCAGTGTGCATACATAATTTCCTGCCTCTTCAGGCGTCTCCACAAATCTCCACTTTGAGACTTGGATTTAAAAAGCTTTGGTTTCAGATAAAATGTGTTGTGGTGAACACGAAGAGATGAACCACAGCGGGAAAGCTACCATTTCACTCAAAAACCTTGTTGAGTGAATAGTGCTTTAGATCTATAAGGCTTTGAGAGCGTGTAAAAACAGACTGAGGGACATGGCCTGATGCATGCTCAATAATCCAGGTTAGAGATCCATGATATTATTGGCATGGTATTGGCCAATATTAGTGATAAAGTTAAATATCGGACATCGGCCGTTCTATCAAAAATACTCGCCGATATAAAAGGCTTCTGTTTTAAGTTATTTTTTTAATTTAAGAAAGTGTCAAGCATATATATTAACTGCACTACCACTTACGGTATGCACTTTTCACTTGTCGCTTGTGAACAGGTTGAGTTTAGATTTGTGAAAATTTACAAATTTGCACTGTTCCGAGTGTTGTCATTGTATTAGAGATAGTAAATGTGAATAAATTTGACATTAAACATAATCCAAGTTGAAGTGTTACATCATTTTCAGTCCCCTTTTTGGCATCTGCATTTGGTAGCAGGTCAAATGCTAAGATTCAGGTTAACCAGATAGTACGAGACCCAGAATGACACAAGACTCGGGCTTAGAAAAAGTGAATTGTGTTTAATATTTACAGTGATCAAAATATACATATAAACTGTTTGGCGTCTGGAGTCCCTGAGGAGGAAGGACATGGTCAGATGGATTAGGCAGGTGGAGAGGGCGTTGACAATAATTTGTTTGTTTGCTCTTGTTACAGTTTTGGATGAGACAGAGAGGCACCGTTGTAAATCCAGAATGGTTCCAGAGACGAGTTAGCCAGGCGAGCTGGACAAAACAGGCAAGTGGCTGGATGGCAAGGCACGAAGGACGAGGCACAGGACCAAGAAGAACCAGGATAGGACCCATGGCAACAGGATGACTGCAGATACAAGAAACAAGGTAAGTTTTTCATAAACTTTCAGTAATACTGGCCAGAAGCATAAATACCAAGAGAAGGATCAATGCTCCAGCGAAGAGTAGAACTTGACTGCAGCCTTAAGTAGTGCTGGAACTCATCATCAGATGGCCGTCAGCTGGTGGTGATTAGCGGCCATCTTGGAGCTGCAGCAAGTGCTACTCTTACATCAAACTGACAAAGACCATGCAGAATAATGTAGTCTTTTAATTCCACAGCAGAGAAAGCTATATGGTCTCTGTAAGTAGGTCTAGGGAGAAAAAAATCGGTATTGGTATCGATTATCGGCCGAATAAGTTTTAACATATTGGCATATCGGATATCGGCCAAAAATCCAATATTGTGCATCCCTAATCCAGGTAGATAAATCTAACAAGGTTCAGTCCGGTCCTCTGGAATCAAGCCATAACACAGATGAATGGGGTGACCGTGTCCAACTAGTTTTATTAGTTTAGGGGTCACCAACACGGTGCCCGCGGGCACTTGGTCGCCTGCAGGGACCATATGAGGTGCCCACGGGGCATGTTCTAAAAATAGTACTCATCATCAAGGCACACCATGTAAAAATCGTCATTAATCATATTTTTTTATTTAAGAAATAATATTTGCAATGATGTAAGGTATATTTGTAATTAAAATGATCAATAAAAAATTAAAAAGAAATAGTTTTATGTATCCACAGTATTCCTGAGGGTGTCACTGTAGAAGCGAATGTGCATTGTACTTCCTGTCCGACACCGGAAGTGCCTGTATTCCATAGGCGGAGTATGGATCGCGGGTGTTTTTGAAAGTTATTTTCATTCATTTTATCGGAGCAAACACAGCTTTTGTTTAAACGGAACGTTTACTGAAATGTCCTACCGGGGTTCAGGTACCTGCTGTGCTGTTCGCGGCTGCACCAACAACCGGACCAAGCTAAATCTTTGGCTAAAACAACAGTGTTTTCAACACGGACCCAAAACAAAGAAAGAGTGTTCCTGCATCCTTCTCTATGGCTGTGTCTGCGCGATCAGGTAACATCTGTAATTTCTTTTTATTCAGGGAGGGTTTATTAATGAGAGTTTTGGATGATTTACTGTCTTAAAATGATATATGTCAGGCGCGACCGGTATTTTTAGCCGAGATAGCTGCTAATAAACCTTAGCCGAGAGGCCGGAGCAAACGCGTTCGCTATTTATGTAGTTTTAAATTATGTCTGCGCGATCAGGTAACATCTTTTTATTCGGGGAGGGTTTATTAATGAGAGTTTTGGAAGATTTACTGTCTTAAAACGATAGATCTCAGACGCGACCGGTATTTTTAGCCGAGATAGCTGCTAACAAACCTTAGCCGAGAGGCCGGAGCAAACGCGTTCGCTATTTATGTAGTTTTAAATTATGTCTGCGCGATCAGGTAACATCTGTAATTTCTTTTTATTTGTCCCTCCTCTTTTAACAAAACGAGTGGTGTTCCCACATTTTTAATGAACTAAAACAACAAAGTTTGGACTGTCTTCAACTGTATTACTCGCATGTAAACAAACGGTGTTTCCGGTCAACCGGAAGTTGTGCGCACATTTCGCGCAAAGCGTCATGGGGCGTAGGAATACTGTGGATACAAGATACAGTAAGAAATGTGGCCCTGTTCCAAACTTCTGGAGATGTGTTGCTGACATCAGAATAAAAATTACCTTTTAATAAAAAAATGTATGACTTATATAGGAAAAGAATAAATAGTACAAGTGTGTGCATTGTCTTTACACAGACCCATCCTCACTTCCTCCATCATCAGCTGCCTTTGAACACAGTTTGAGCCGGTGACTTTAACTGTTTTAAAGGACATCGTGGATCACATGCATCCTTCTAATTCACCTTTGGACTGTGTTCCCTCTCGACTGTTCAAAGAAGTTTTTAGCACACTTGGTCCATTAGTTCTTGTCTGATTAACATGTCCCTGTTATCTGGCTGTGTTCCAGCTTCTTTTAAACATGCTGTGGTGCAGCCTCTCATAAAGAAGAAGAACCTCGATACAGCACTGCTCTTAAATTATAGACCCATTTCAAAACTACCTTTTCTGTCAAAAATTTTAGAGAAAGTTGTTTTTAATCAACTTAAGAGGTTTTTAACTGCCAACAGCATTGGTGAAAAATTCCAGTCAGGTTTTAAATCAGGCCACAGCACAGAAACAGCCCTTTTAAGAGTTTTTAATGACCTTCTTTTAACTGTTATGCAGGAGGATCTGCTGTTTTAGTGCTTTTAGACCTTTCTTCTGCCTTTGATACTGTGGACCACAACATCTTGTTGTCACGACTGGAACACGTGGTCGGTATCAAAAGCACAGTTTTATCCTGGTTTAGATCCTACCTGACTAACAGGAGTTTCTCTGTTCACTTAGGGAAATGTTCTTTATCTCCGGCTCCTCTGATCTGCGGAGTCCCTCAAGGGTCTATTTTAGATCCACTGCTTTTTAATCTGTACATGTTGCCTTTGGGGTCCATTTTTAGAAAACACAACATTCCTTTTCATTGTTTTGCTGATGATACCCAGTTATATCTTCCGATTGAGTCAGACAGGGTCACTCCACTTGATCCACTCTTAAACTGTCTAAACATTAAAGTCTGGTTAAAACTAAATTTTCTAAATTTAAATGAAAATAAAACGGAAGTCATCAGCTTTGGCAAATGTAACACCCTAAATGTTCTTGGCCCCTTGGATTCACACAGCCACTCCAATGTCAGGAATCTGGGAGTTATTTTTGATAGTGCTTTTAAATTAGACAAACAGATAAATGCTGTTGTTAAATCTGATTTCTTCCAGCTAAGACTCATTGCCAGGGTGAAGTCTTGTCTCTCT